>JAIFZK010000088.1:687500-692500 GCA_027481765.1 Tenualosa thibaudeaui
GTACAGGGAGGATGTTGCATTGAATGGCTGAGGAGGGAAGAAGCATCCAGAGGAGAAGAGAAAGAAAAGGATTAGAGAAGAGATGAGAGGAGAAGAAGAAAAAGGAGGATGAGGAAGAAGAAAGAGTGACATGGAGAGAGGAGAGTAGAAAACAGAGGGAAGAGAGAAAATGAGAAAGGAATGAGAGGAGAGATAGGAGGAAAAAGACAAGGATGAGGAGAGAAGAGGAGAGGGGAGGAGAACAATGGATGATGAGAACAAAGGTGAGAAGAAAGAGGAAGGAATGAGGAAGAGAGAGGAGAAGAGAAAACAAGAGGGATGAGAGGAAAGGAGGAGAAACAAAAGGAGAGAGGAGAAGTGAAAAGAAACGGATGGACAAAGAGAGGAGGGGAGAGAAAGGAAGTATGAAAGGAGGAGGGGAAAGAGATAGGAAAAAGCAAAGGATAAGGAGGAAAGAAAAGGATGAGGCAGAGAGAAAAGAAAAGGAGGTGTATGGAAGGAGAGAAGAGCAGAGTTGTGGGAGGGGGGGAGGAGGGGGTTCTGCCTGGAAAGAGTGGAATTAGTGATTCCCCAATCTTGCCGAGGTGTGAAGAGTTCATATCCCTGCTGTGTGTGTATATGTGTGTGTGTGACCTTCAGCATAGAGTGATTATGGATCACTGCACGGCAGACACACACACACGCGCGCGCGCACACACACAGCGCTCCAATCATCAGATAAGTCCTTATTTACACACATCACCACGACAACGGCTCTGCCTCATGGCTTTATCTCTGCTCTGTTTCCACAAACACACACACACACACACACACACACACACACACAGGTAAATATATACTGAGACCTTGAGACACACACACACATACAGGACATGAGCGATAGAAATGTTTGCTTTGTATGCATCTGTCCTTGCCACAGCTTCACACACACACACACAAACACACACACACTTCTTGTTGTGGCCTTAGCTTACTTTGACAGGCGATCAGTCTCTACAGAACATCGAAGTACAGACACAGACATGTTATTCAGGGATATATATAGACACAAGTGTGTTCTCTAAGGAACATACAGACACAGACATGTTATTCAGGGATATATATAGACACAAGTGTGTTCTCTAAGGAACATACAGACACAGACATGTTATTCAGGGATATATATAGACACAAGTGTGTTCTCTAAGGAACATACAGACACAGACATGTTATTCAGGGATATATATAGACACATACAGATGCAGACATGTTCTCTCAACACAAGAACAAGCCACAAGAACAAGACACACAGATGTTCTCCATAGGTACATAGGAGGCATCTGGTGGGTTCTCAGTAATTCTGGCTGATGCTATGTGTGTGTATGTGTGTGTGTGTGTGTGTGTGTGTGGTGAGGATTGCTCATGCAGGTTTATAGAGAGGCCTTATTGAAGAGCTATGGAGCTACTGAACTCTTCTCTCTCCTCATCTCAACATCTTGGCTGTTACTGCAGGGTTGTGTGTGTGTGGGTGTGTATTTGTGTGTTCGTGTGTGTGTGTGGTGGGTAGCTGTCAGCCTTCCAGGCTTTAGGGTTGCTTTTAGACACATACACGCATACACGCACACACACACACACACACACGTCTGTGAGTGTGTGTCATCTGAGATGGTGCTCCAGGAGACTGTAGTGTTATCTGCGGTGAGTGCTGCTACCTCTCCTGTTCCTAAGGGCTGGCCATGGGGCTTATCTGACCAGTCTTTGTGCCTATGCTGTCGCCTCGGTAACACACTTGAGGTCGCGCAGAAGGTCACATCCGAGTGCCATGTTAATGAGGCTTTTAGTGCCCGCCTGGGCGGCAAAGCAGAGGATGCTGGGTAAAAGCCTTGTGGCATTGCTGAAGTGCCATCAGTAGCCATCCAGGCTGTTAAGGCACTAAGGCTCACAAGCTGCCTAGAGGCATGGCAACTTATGATGAAAGGATGTGTCCTCGTACTCCTATCACACACACACACACACACACACACACACACATACACACAGTGGAGGAACTTTTTCTCAAGAGGGTGAGATTTGTACTCCATAAACACAAACAGAACACAACCCAACACACACTGACCTAAACACACACACACACACACACACACACACACACATATTGAAGAGCTTTTCCTCAAGCAGGGGAGATTTGTAGACACACACACACACACACACAAACAGGGAAAGGTGTTTGAATTCTATCAGCCTGCTGGGGTGACCCTTTGACCCATGAGGGCAGACACACACACACACACACACACACACACACACACACTGAGAGCCTGCGGCTGTTTCTCCCATCTTCTTTCCCCTTTTTCTCCCCTCCTGAGTTGTCATCTCCTCCTGCAGCAGCAGAGGCCTTCAAAGCCAAGTGGGATTGAGGCTGCAGTACCAGTGCCAGCCAGCAGGGGGAGATGGAGGTCCACTGCAGTGATGGCAGAGATATGTGGTTGAGTATGGCTGTACAGTGTGGCTTATATATGAGGCTATATATATAACCCAGAAACCTAGGTGTGTGTCTGTGTGTGTGTGTGTGTGTGTGTGTGTGTGTGTGTGATAAGCATGCTGTTTTGCCCATCGCTAAGGTAACGTGATCAGACACCAAAATGGGAAATAGATCCTGTGTGGGAGTCAAATGTGACACACACACACACACACACACACACACACACACACACACACACACACTCAACATCAACTCAATGCTAACTATGTCAGGAAGGAGAGAGTGAGTCACAAAGATAGACAGTGTGTGTGTTCAGATCATGAGCATAGTCTGCGTATGTCGGTGTGTGGGAGTGTGTGTGTGTGTGCCAAGAGAGAAAATGTGTGTGTTCAGGTCATGAGCACAGTCTGTGTATGTCTGTGTTTTTGTGCATGTTTTTGTGTATGTTTTGTGTGTGTTTTAAAAGAGAGAGAGGGTGTGTTCAGGTCATGAGCACAGTCTGTATGTCTGTGTGTGTGTGTGTGTGTATGTGTGTGTATGTGTGTGTCTATTTTAAAAGAGAGAGAGTGTGTGTGTTCAGCTCATGAGCACGGTCCATAGCCCCTGTCTCTCCTTCAGCACAATTGACTCTGAGCTGCTGTACAGCACACTTCAGTGCCTTATGTGTGTGTGTGTGTGTGTGTGTGTGTGTGTGTGTGTGTGTGTGTGTGTGTGTACTACAGTATAACGGCAACCACCGTGTGAGTATGCATATGTAACAGAAACCAGCTAGTCTAGCTGTGAACAGTAGTAGAATGCTGTGGAAAACGTTAGGACTGGAATTGACTTGCTGCAGACAATGCATACGTGTACACATCATGGGTGCCATGCATACGTGTACACATCATGGGTGCCATGCTAATTCTGCAGTCGTTTAGTGCGTCAATTGCACATGTTGTCGCGAGTGAGCACAACTCGCGCGCAAGCCGAAATACTGACAAGAATGTTGAGGGCGATAGTATATATATATATATATATACAGATCTGCACATGATACCTGTCATACTGGCTTTTGCCCGATATCCAGATCTGATATTATTGCATCTGTTATTATTGCATTGATATTATCTGCCCCAAGTGGAGACCTCCACTATTGTGCGTTTTGAATGCGTAATGCTGTGGGTCGCAGGAGTGAATACACTTACACTTGGTCCAACAGTAAGTAAATTCTAGTATTGTAGTAGTATTTCTTCCTCCCAGTGCTTCAAGAGTGGTGGCTTGTCGGTTGATTGGCAGCCTAAGGTTTTTAGTCAGCTGGCTAGTGTGCTCAACTCTAGATCCGATGCAGCTATGAGGTCACAGGGTCACTGGGCCGTGAGGAATGACGTTGGATACATACATACACATACCTCCATACCATAGCAGTTGTGCAGTGCAGTGTTGTATCAGTGCATACCACACTACACTACAAGACTCCTATAATGCCATCTGTGTGTGTAAAAAAGAATTATGCCATACACGTCTACTCTACACACACACACACACACACACACACACACACACACACACACACACACACACACACACACACACACTTCTATACTGAAGCAGTGTACTGTGTTTAGTCTTTCTAGACTACACTACATGTCATGGATGAAGGACTACTTGGTCAAACAGTTTAATTTGTCACTAAGTTTCCTGCTTTTATTTAATGTAGGATGCAGGCAAGTGATTAAATGTCATAAATGTCATATCATATCATATAATTTTATAATTCCAAATGTTTGTGTGTGTACATGTGTGCATGTGCATGCATGTTGGTATGCGTAAGTGTGTGTGTTTTTTGTGTTTGTGTAAGTATGTATATTTCAGTGTATGCGAAAGATAGATGCTGAGAGAAAAAATTTCTATCCAACCTTGTTTGTGTGTGTGAATGTGAGTGTGTGTGTGTGTATTTTGACTCTGTTTGCCCTTTTGATAAACAACCTACTTCAGGCCTCAAGCTCTGAATGAAGAGGAAAAACAGCACAGAGTTTCACTCCCATCCACTGCAGACTGCTTGTGTGTGTGTGTGTGTGTGTGTGTGTGTGTGTGTGTGTGTTTGTGTCGCATCAGCTAGGGACTAGCTCTTTGCACTGTTGTGGTGTGCTTATTTGCTGTGCACTCTGGTGTGAAACAAGCTTCTGCACCTGTCGAAGATACCCCCCAACCCCCTGCCTCTCACCCTGGCCTCTTCATCCGTCCACTCTCTCCCAAACACACACACACACACACACACACACACACACACACACACACACACACACAAGTGCATAAAGCCAGAGTTTAACATCTTCATCTCTGTCAGAGAGGGTTAACACTCACACACACACACATTGCAGGGGAAAAGAGTAAGGACCAGGAAGGGGAGAGATAGAAATGAACTGTGTGTGTATTAGTTGATAGTGTAAGTGTGTGTGTGTGATGGTGTGTGTGCGTTAGTGCGCTCGCTGTGTATGAGGTATCTGTGTCCTCTTTAAAGGATTATTGATATTAGAAAATCATTTCTTTTTGACTTTGC
>JAIFZK010000088.1:697500-715000 GCA_027481765.1 Tenualosa thibaudeaui
ACACATACATATACACACACACACACACACACACTCGTACACACACCCAAACACACACACAGCCCCCCCCCCCTTCACACACACAAACACACACACACACATTCACCCACCCCCTGACACGCACACACACATACGCACGCACACACACACACACACACACATACCTCTATGGAGTCCCTCAGTGCAGCTTCAGAGTAATTAGACCAATCGACACACACTGGACAGTGGCCATAGTGCTTTCACACACACACATGCACACACACACACTCACACACACAGAACCATGCTGACTGTAGTCTAATTAAGTAGTTGTATGTTCTATCCTCTCCATGTTTAATTCATCTGTCTTTCTCCACCAGCCAAATTATCCACTTAAACAAGACAATTAATCTGCCTGATAAAAGATCAGGACAGAGAACACTGAGATTCTCTCATTCCTAATTACTGGTGTGTGTGTGTTTGTGTGTGTGTGCGCGTGCCTGTTTGTGGGTCTTGTTGATGAACTAAGATACGGTAGATTGAAGAGTTTCTCAAGGGTGTCAGATTACACACTATTACAAGATGGATACATGAGTGAGACATGAGTCTTCATCAAATTTATCTCAAGAGGAAGCTGCCAAAGCACACGCATACACA
Organism: Tenualosa thibaudeaui; assembly: GCA_027481765.1. Classification (NCBI taxonomy): domain Eukaryota; kingdom Metazoa; phylum Chordata; class Actinopteri; order Clupeiformes; family Clupeidae; genus Tenualosa; species Tenualosa thibaudeaui. The sequence continues at coordinate 698,137 of JAIFZK010000088.1, forward strand.
CACACACACACACACACACACACACACACACACACGTGCAAATGCGCGTGCACACTCACACACACAAAAGACATACACACGTGCACATGACATGCACATGAGGCACTGTGAAAAGAAATACACACACACACACACACACACACACACACACACACACTCACACACACACACACACAAAACACACATTCATTCCAAACACACAAAGCCTCAAGCCTTTTCTCATCTAACAACTTGTGCCATTCCTTGGTGTTGCAACACGAGTGTAACAACCTATATGTCTTCTTATCTTAGAATCAAAAATAAAAGCGTACACACACACACACACACACACACACACACACACACACACACACACACACAGGTGCATGTGCTCCCTTCTGAAAAGTCTTCTTCAACATTTCTACAAGTTCTACAACAATAATAAAGCTTCATCCCCATGTATATGTGTGTGTGTGGGGTGTGTGTGTGTGTGTGCGTGTGTAAATGTGTATGTCAGCCATAACCAAAACAGTGATCCCTTGCATTCGTTATTACCAGCACACAGCAGCTAGCTGAGCTTCAGGAATCTTTAATTAGCTCTCCTCAATTAAGCAGCTAACTGGATAACAAGCGTAAGAGAGCCATAGAGCTACTAAATGCCTGGTCACACACTCACACACACACACACACACTCAAACACAGAGAGAGAGAGAGAGACAGGCACACACACACACACACACACACACACACACCCATCAACTCTCTCTCTCTCTCGCTCTCACACACATACACACACAAACTCTCTCTCTATCTATATATCTGTCTCTCTCGCTCGCTCTCTCTCACACACACACACACATCTCACAGATACCTCTGCCTCACAGACTAACACAACACACACATACACACACACAGCCACACACACACGCACACACACACTCAAACACAGAGAGAGAGAGAGAGACAGGCACACACACACACACACACACACAAACAAACTCTCTCTCTATCTATCTCTCTCTGTCTCTCCCTCTCTCTTGCTCTCTCACACACACACATACACATACATACACACACACACACACACACACACACAAAAACTCTTTTTTGTATGGTAGATTTTATGGGTTAATGGTTATGTGTGCACATATATCTGCTCCCTGATGTACATAAAATAAACTTATACACCATAAACACTTTGTGCTGTTCCCAAACTCTAGTCAGCACCCACACATCTCTGAGAGATCACAAATAATCCTGATTATATAGAGAAAAAATAGCTATAAATTATATTATATATAAATGAGCTATAAAATAGGAAATTTCTTATCTCATCTAATCTTCAGGCTTACAGGCCAAGAGTGAGTAAACATGCCTTTACTTATGAAATAATTATCACGGCAAAGAATGCCACAGGCTACAGCAACCAACGCAGACCCCGCAACATTAGTAACAGATCCCAATGGGACAGCCTGCGAATTGGCTACTTTTCAAGGCCGAGCATCTTCATTGTTCCCGCTTAACAATCATTTTTAATATTTTTGGACCTTTAATATTTTTGGTCCTTGCAGGTAAAGGCCAACAGTTGAACAACTTGGTTTTAGGCCGGTTGAAACATTGCCCCTTGTTTTTGTTCAGCTACAGAAATGCTGTGTGGAGCAGACTTAATTTTTCTCTAGCCTAAAGTTACACAAAAAAATAGCTTCGCAAAATCATTTCATTTGCAAGTGTATTTCTTCAATAGTTTACGCAGTCTCACTTCCGGCGCTGTACTTGGCAGGATGGACATGATAACAATGAAGTATTGTGTATGTGTAGGTCTGTTTGTTTTGGTACCATCTGTGTGTGAATTCAATCTCACAGATAGCAGCTTCAATGTAGGATCACATGCTGGAAAAAACATTAGTCAGACATCATTTGTATGCATTCCAGTGGTACCTTTAGCCAGGTAAAGCAAACACACACATACACATAGAGAAGAAAGAGAAAGACACACAAAGAGAGAGAGAGAGAGAAACACACACACGGCTCATTGTTATGCTCTCTGCTCTGTGTGCATGTCATATGAGTGTCTCTCATGAGCAGTCCAAGTGGCTCTTGCGTGTGTGTCTGTCTGTCTTGCATAGCTTGAGTTGTGCTTGTGTGTGTGATTAGAGTGGAACCACACATCATGACTCCAGATAAAAGCTAGGCATCGATACACACACACACACACACACACACACACACACACACAGACACACATCCTTAACCCTGAGGAGGAGTAATTAGGATTCAAGGCTAATGTCTTGACTAGACACCAGTCAGTGAACATACTGACTGTGTATGACGATGATGGGTGGCTGTCATTAGAGACAGACACACACACACACACACACATACACACAAGAGACAGTTGAGATGAGGTAGGATAGGGAAAGATAAAGGGAGTAAGGGATAGAGAGAGAGAGAGAGAGAGAGAGAGAGATTTGATTTGTGAGGAAAGACTGTGCATGCTGTTCGATGTGTGTATGTGTGTGTGTGTGTGTGTGTGTGTGTGTGTGTGTGTTTACACAGTGATGAATGTGGACGTGTGAGAGTCAGGTGGAGGGCTGGACATGGACTCCTGCTGTCTGCTTCTCTCAGACATGTGTGGACATCAGTCATCCCAGCGCAGGCTTTCATCACTAACATTGACACACACATACACACACACACACACACACTGAATACAATCAAGGCATCTTCCAGGAACAGCAATGAGCACTAACACTGCTGAGGCTCTGCTGAGACATGGCTGAGTTACGGCTGAGTTGTGGCTGACCCCTTGTGTGGACACTGTGTGGAGTCTGAAACATTTCTGCCTGTGTGTAATGGTATATTAATGTTTCTGCCTGTTTGTAATGGGAAATTAATGTTTCTGTATTAGTATCTGTATTAGTGTGTAATATGTGTGTGTGTGTGTGTGTGTGTGTATATATGTGTGTTTGTATGTGTTTAATGTGTGTGTGTGTGTAAAATGTATGTGAGTTTGTATGTGTGTAATATGCAGACTTGTGGAGTAACGGAATACATGGAACGGCGTTAAGTAAAAGGGTCCAAAAAAAGGTAACTTTATTCCGCTACAGTTACAAGGACAGAAGACGTACTCAGATTATTTATGTTTTTGTTTTCAAACTGGAGATGGGGAAAACAAAAAAGACATACAGACATGCGCACTGCAACACTCCACATCACGTTGTCTGGCAGGGGCCTACTATGGAACAAATTTACAACTGGCATCATGGCTTCGACCGAGAAGAACGCATTTAGCGGGTGGACATTTCGGCATCGTTATATTTTTAAAGAAGACAAGAGGAACAACACCACCGTGCAATGCAAATTGTGCCTTCCAGCTGTGAAACACCTGTCATCGTCAAAGGACTCTACTTCCAATCTGAAGAAACATTTACAGGCAAGACTGTTAATATTAACTAGTTAGCTAGCAAACCTGTTAATACAGGTCCTATTACATCCTCTAAAAACTGGGACTACATACTCTATTTTGGGACTGTATGTGGTGATGCTGGGGACTGGGAGTCATTTATTTTTCTTTATTCATTGGTCGGAGACAGTTTCAAGTTAGCTGAGTTGGCTATCGACTAGCTAACTAACTAGCAAGTTTGCAGCCACAAGTACACTTTGTGCATTTGTAGAACAATATTACAACATTTAAACATTATGCACATGCACTTGTTAGACTAACTAACACTAACCTGAAACTTTTGTTTTTCAGAGGAAGCATCCAAGACATCTGCATTTGAACGAAGCAAGGGAGGACACCATTTCACCTGAGATGGGTGAACATGAACAAGCACAAGATGTCTCACATCCTCCTTTGGACTTGGACACAGCACATCCCAGAGTGCTGTTAGTGGACTGATATTTGAATTTGTGATTGACGATGTTCAGCCTTTCTCCTTGGTTGAGCAGCTTTCATTCAAAAAGCTTATAGAGGGAATCAGTGGTGGCAAAACAATCATGTGCAGAAAGACTCTTGTGCAGCGTATTGAGAGGGTACTGGATTGAGGAGGATACTCTTGAGTGGAAGTCAGCAGCACTGGCCTGTGCGCGAGTGAAAGGACAGTATACTTTTGATGTCCTTGCAGCGAAATACATGCAATCTTTAAAGTGCAACACAAAGTAAGGGCTACAGTTACAGACAATGGGAGTAATTTTGTTCTTTAATTTGAAACAACTGAGGAGGCAGCGCCAGATGACTTTGATGATGGAATAAGGTTCTTGGATATGGATGCGGTTCTGGAAATGGAGGGAGATGAAGAGCTTCAATTTTTCCCGCCTCATCAACGGTGTGCAGCACACACACTCAACCTGATTGCCACCAATGAGGTGGACAAAGCAGCATCAACAGGGCCATCTTGGAGAGTGTATCGAAGTGCAATGGGAAAGTGTGCTTTTATATGGAACAAAGCACATCGATCATCAGCAGCTGCAAAAGTAGTGCAGGACATTGCCAGTATGCGTTACATGTGCTACAAGATGGAGCTCTGAATATATGGCCATTTCCAAACTGATTGGACTTAGAGAAGATCAGCTGGAGGACATCTGCACAAGACTTGGAGTGACCAGGCTGAGCCCTCACAAAATGACTTTTCTCAGAGAATATGTAGCTGTTTTACAGCCACTTGCTCAATCGATTGATCTTCTACAGGGTGAGAAAAGGTGCTATCTTGGGTTCCTCATTCCCACAGTCTTAAGCCTAAAGTCTAAGCTCTCTGACAAATTGCCACAGGTGACCCTCATAGCACACATCATTACTGCAGTCATTACTGCAGTCATTACTGCAATCGACAGTCGCTTTGGTGCCATGCTGAGCAGCCATGATGCAAAAATGGCAACGACCACCATGCCAAATGTAACGCATACATTTCGCTTGTGTGGGCTTCCTGTTAAGAAGAAAGAGGATATGTGCAAAACAATGATTCAGGAGACAACCTCTTTGGAATCCAGAGAACCTCTTGTAGCTGCAGTGAACACAATGTCTGAGATGGATGGATCAGATGAGGATTTTTTGTGTGTTTGGGAAGAGAAACAGGACTGACAAAGGCACAGCAGAGAAAGAGGTTCGGCGGTTCTTTGATGATACTGTGAAAAGCATGGATTCCCTAAACGCATTTCATTTGGTTAAGCAGCTCTTCATGAAGTACAATACTACACTACCTTCCAGCGCACCAGTTGAACGCCTTTTCAGTTATGGAGGAAATGTACTTACCTCATCTCGTAGCAGAATGTCTGATGACCACATGGAGCAAGTCCTCCTTCGTTACAACAGAAAGTTTTGCCCAAAGCTAGGTTTTGATTGAATGTAGGCCTACACTTGGGCTGCACATTTCCAATTTTTGAGTTTTACAAATGGAAACTTCCAACACACTACACTGAAATTGTAAAATGTTTTTGTTTGTTTATTTATTTATTTATATTATTACTATTGTTTTGCATTGTAAGCTTTTCTTTGTGGTCTTAAATTGTAGCACTGTACATTCATTTTGATGTATGGACTTAAAAAAACTGCAAATAGACACCTGATATGTTTACAAATTCTAAAAAAAACTAAAATAAGATAATTTTGTGTTTAAGGAGTAATGAGCACATTGTATTTCTGTGTTGTATACTGTTCTGTACATGTATACCTTTTTGTTAAAAATGTTGAAGGTGACCACTGGATTTGTTTAAAATAATGTGTGCTATGTAAAAAGAGCTGATGTCTTTCTTAATAAACTGTGCTTTGTGGTCAAGACTTGTGCACTTTCATTGCAGGACTATAATCTACTGCCCAAATTAGCTTTCCCCAATTTCTTTTAGAATGGACAAAAGTAGGTAATTTTATTGATATTTATTTTCTTGTTGTTATAGGATATTTGGTGTTAAAGTAATCAAAAAGTAATTGAAAGTAATCAAGATACATTACTTTAATATGACAGTTCTTGGATTACGTTACTGAATGCATGTTTTAAGGGGTAACTAGTAACTGTATCAGAATACATTTCTAAAGTAACCCTCCCAACCCTGGTAATATGTGCGTGTGCGTGTCTGTGTCTGTGGCTTGCATAAGGAGGTTGAGAACTTGGCCCAGACACCAATTACCCATAATCCCACGGTGCACACTTCCCTTGTTTTTTGTCCTTCTACCCTTCATTCTTCTCTCTTCCTCTGTTCTTTTTATCCCCCTGTTCTCTTAATTCAAAGGGAAATCATCAAAAGGAACACGACAGAAATCGTGAAACAAAACGAAAGTGTCGAAGACACAACGCGGAAGGTAGATATAACACAATCAACAAAAAACAAATACCAGTACTTTTCATTAACCACCATCAAAGACTACTTCATTTCAAATTACACACAGCTATGTTAATTGACCTGCTGACTTCAGTGTGTGTGTGTGCAAGTGTGTGTGTATTCATACACATGTGGATGTGTGTGTGCATGTGTGTATATGTGTGTGTGTGTGTAAGTGTGACAAGGCAGGGAAGGCTAGGATGAGAGGATCTCTTGGCTGCCTGTTTGTGTTTGTCTGAGGAGCTTTGAATACTTCCTTCTCACAGGTACCTCTGCATCACAGACTAACACAACACACACATACACACACAGCCACACACGCACGCACGCACACACACACACACACACACACACACACACACACTCACACACACAGGGAGAGAGAGAGAGAGAGAGACACACACACATGCATATACATGCGCGCGCGCACACACGCACACACACACACACACACAAGTCAACTCCCCTGCCTAAACATTGGTGCAGGCTGTAATTAAAAATCAGGCCAAGGCAACATGGAGTGCCGTAATCACTGCGCTCATCATCATCATCATCAGGAGAGGTGTTTAGGAGGAGAGGGGAGGGGTGGAGGAGAGGAAAAGAGAGGAGAGGTTGAATATGGAGGAGAGACAAAGAGAAAGGGGAGATAGAAAAGGGATTGGGAGAGGAGAGTAGAAAAGAGGAGAGGATAGAGAGCCAAGGGCAGAGAAAGGAAGGATAGAGGAGAAGAGAGGAATAGAGAAGAGGGGAGACAAGAGGAAAAGAGAGGAGAAGAGAAGAAGGGAGAGAAGGGGAAAAGAGAGGAAAGGAAGAGCACTTTTACATAAGACCTGAAGACTTTATATTTCTCCAGTGCGGGAGGGGAAGAGAGATGTGAAGGTGTGGAGGAAGAGGGAGATTGAGAGAGATATAGGGAGATGGAGGGAGAGAAAGAGAGAAATGTAGAATGAGAGAGAGGGAGACAAAGGTGGTAAAGAGAGAGAGATAGGAGAGAGAGAGATGGAGAGAAAGAGGTAAAATGAGTAAAGAGAGAGAGAGATGGAGAGAGTGAAAGATGTAGAGAGAGAGGTAGAAGTAGCAAGTGATAAAGAGAGGGAAAGGAAGAGAGACAGAGCAGTGAGATGAGAGAGATGGAGAGAGATATTCTGGTATATTGAGGGTAGCACACAAAGGAAAGAAGGGATGGAGGAGAGAACACCTCCTTGAGATCTATTAACAGGATGAAGTAGTATGCACACACACACACACACACAATTATCTAAATTGATGTGTGTGTGTGCATTTATGTCTGAGACTGATGCCATTGTTAATGACGCATCAAAGTTTTTTGGGTTGAACCTCCAAGTAACTGGTCACCTAATTTGAATTCTGGAGAGTAGACAAGTCAGGCTTTTACAAGTCAGATGTCTGACTTTTTTCATTCATGCCACAGGCTTTCTCTTCAGACACACACACACAAGCATGCATGCACGCACATGCTCGCATACACACACACACACACACACACACACACACACACACACACACACATCTGACCTCTTTGTTCAGTCTGTCTTTAGATCCCTTTTAATAACACACACACACACATAGAGCCATAAATGAAGGAGATCTGATTAAACAAGGGCTTTCCACTTTAAGTTTAAAAAAGGTCAAAAAACCTCTGAAGACATCTGCTGGGAAATTCCTCTGAAATATCAGCTCTTCTTTTCTTTTTGCACGTTAGCCTAACTATTATTAAATATATCATATATATTTACAGTAGTGGTGGAACTTGATAAAAAACTTCATTAATTAGAAGCTTTGTAATTAATTAATCGCAATTAATCACATATCAACACACGAGGAGCAACATTTAAATGGATTGTGGTATATGACTGAATTGTGGTGACCTTTTGTTGAACTCCCAGGCTTATGCCTCTGCCAGTTTTCAGCATAGTGCCTGGTGGCTGTCTTCTGCATGGTTAGGGCAAAAGACATAAGATGGCATTCCCTGTCAGTGGTGTCAATGATGTGTGCGGTTGCACCGACGTAATTTGTGGCCGATTGTTTACCAAGAACCAATGATCCCCAGTCACAGCAACACATTCGGCTTTCTCCAATCAATCAACTTTCGCTTGTTTTCTGTGTCATAAAGCTGATGAATTCAGTTTGAAATTGTAAAATTTCTGCCTAGCGAATCCAGGTAAAGCAAGCAATCACACAAACACACACACACAGACACAGGGAGAGAGAAAGAGAGAGAGAGAAAGACACAGCAACAACCTCTTTTCACCATGGTTGTTCTTGTGTTGTGTTCTGTGTATCAGTATTACAGGTATACCGGGAACTTGTGCAATGAGAAGTGTTTCGTGCTGTTTGGAGTGCAAAAATAAATTGCGATTAAATGCTTTATTTATTTATTTTTAACATTAACATAAATTACATCATAGCCTATAGCCTACATATGAAAAGCTCTTTTCCAAAACACTACAGAAGGCATTTAAATTCTCTTAAAAAGTCTCTTTTAAATTTGATTTTCAGGTAACATTGGGACAGTTGTAATTTTGTTAATGTTATGTGATTTGTTCTTACCCAATTCAAACAACATTAATTGAGAAGCACGATAAAAATATTATTTTAAAATATTTTTGAAAACGGAGATAAAGCCTTTTGCAAAGCTCTTCATACACACATCATAGCCTACAGTCTAGAAATTCACATCATACGACATAAGAAGAAGCTATGTTGTGGCTGAGTTGTGGCTGACATGAGGCTGACATTGGGCATCAATTCAGTGAATCCAGAGGGGAGTTCTGTCTACCAGAGGACTCCTTTATCTAGTCTAGTGCAAACTAGTTGTGGCTACAAGCAAATAGCACACCCAGAGCTCCCTTTATCTGTGCTGGTGTGTGTGTGTGTGTGTGTGTGTGTGTGTGTGTGTGTGTGTGAGGTGAGAATCCGGAGAGTATCTGGGAGCCAATCTTGAGATTGAGCAGACATTAAATTTTCATGCGGAGGTCAGCTATGAATCCTGAGAAGGTGATCTGGAAGAAAAGCTTTCAGTCTGGGGGGAATGTGCAATTGTGATTTAGCTGTGTGTGTGTGTGTGTGTGTGTGTGTGTGTGTGTGTGTGTGTGTGTGTGTGTGTGTCCGTAAGAGACAGAGAGAAAGAGAGATAGAGAGCAAGAAATGAGACACAGAGAGGGAGAGGGAGAGACACAGAGAGGGTGTGTATGACTGTCTGTGTGTCTGTGTCTGTGTGTTCCTATGCACTCATGAGAAGGTGTGTGTAGTTTAGCTGTGTTGTATGCCCTGTCTCAAGTAGCTGTTATAGATCTGCAGAGATAAATATGAGCGGTCATATGAGGCATTATTCTGAACTAGCTTGTATATACACACATGAAAGCAAAATCATTCACACACTATACTGAGAAACTTATAGTACTCATCATACACATCTGAGGTGTTCTCACACAAACACTGAAAAATCTCACAAACACATCTGACATTTTGCATAAGCATTAGCAAAACCTATTAAATACGCAACTAAAATGCTTTCATACACACCAGTGAAAGGTATTGCTATACATTACTAAAAAAATGCTCTCACATGAAACCTTGCACATGTACATATAACTCCATACACATGCTTTACTTCCCTACACACCGGATACGCATCTACAGGAAGTACACCAACTGCACAAACACACACATTTTCCATGTCATAACTTTCTGACCAGTTGCTTACATGTTCAGAAACGTTTGTGGACAGCGTAAAGGCAAAATGAAAATTAATGTTCATAAACATTTCCCTGTTGGAATCTGATTCCAATCGGGTGAGAATGTGCTCAGCCTATATGTATGTTCATTCTCTGTTCAGGTCAGTAAGCATCTCCACAGAAACCTTTCTTTTTCTTTCCTCTCGTGTGTGTGTGTGTGTGTTTGTGTGTGTGTGTTGTGGGCTCATCTGTCTGTCCTGTTTCTTGATGTGTGTAAATCTGGTGCAGTTTATTTGCGTTGCTTTGACAGCAGAGCATGTGATCACATTAGTCCTTCAACAACACACACACACACACACACACCTGCTCACACTCTACTGTTCTTTCCCTCATCCCCTCTCCCGGAACTGTTCTCTCTATCCTACCTCTCCTGTCCCACATTGTTGAGATGCTCCCCCCCTTCCCCTGCGAACACACACACACAAGCGCGCGCACACACACTCACACACAAACACACACACACACACACACACACACACACACACACACACACACACACACCTTTTCCAGGACGCCTTTTCACACACCTGCTACCACCCCCTCCAAACCTGCATTCCCTCACTCACCCTTCTTCCTGCTCTCCCTCTTTCTGTCTATCTTTACATTCACCTCTTTCTCCTTCCATCTCTCTATCCCTCCATCTCTCTACCCCCTCCTTCTCTATCCCTTGCTCCCTCCACGCCCCAATAGCTTCTTTTTTTCCCCTGCTCTCCCTCTCCTTCCTCTTTTCTCTTCCATTTTTTCTCTTCTCTCTCTCCCCTCCTGTTCTCTCTTTCCATCTTTATCTCTCTCTCCTTCTTTACCTTCACTCTCTCTCTCTCTCTCTCTCTCTCATTTCTCTTTCTCTCTAACTGTCAGGTTCATCTCTGCTCTAATTTTAGCAGTGGTTTCAGCTAGGTTGCAATTAACTCTCTCCCGTCCATTCCTGAGAGAGGGAGCACATGAAATGAAACACACACACTTACATACACCACACATATGCACACATACACACATGCATGTACAAGGACACACACAAACACACATAGAGGTACATGCATATATGCTCACAAACTCTCCCTCCAAACACACACACACACATGCACACACACAGCAATTAGGCATATTATGCCAGTGACTACATGTTAGAGTGCTAAATTAGTATTAAATTAGTATCTGTGATACTCTAATAAATGCTATATGTGCTTTTCTGGTGCACCTCTACATCTGCAGGCAAGGTTGCTGCTGCTGTTGGTGATGATGATGAAGTGTGTGTGTGTGTGTGTGTGTGTGTGTGTGTGTGTGTGTCACATAAAGCTCAGTCTGGGAGCAGAAAAAATCTGATTTTGTAGCTCTCACGCATGAAGGGCAATTACAGCCAGTCTGACAAATATAATCAACTGCAGCACGACACACACACACACAGAGTGGCAGCTTTAATGGTTGCTCTGCACATTCTCAATTAAGAGATAAGTGAATTAGTAAAAAGACTAAATAAAGCGTCTGTCCGCCACCTTCTGACTGGCACAGACTCCCACCGCTGATGGCTCCATTAAGTAATCAAACTAGTCAAAACATGCAAACGAATTACAATGACACAAATGAGGCACACTGTGAGGAACCTCTGACACACACCCGATTATACGTTTTCCAGCACACACACACACACACACACACACACACACACACACAACAGAGGGTGAAGAGTACCAGCTCTTGTGGAGACCAACAAAAGCGCTGTGGGGGGGGAGTTAGGATGATTCCAAGGGCCTGGCATTGATAGGGGGCCCTAGAGAACATTTTAATATTATTATCAATGTTTGGGAGGCCCAAAATAATTTTCTGTCATAGGGCCCAAAATTTCTACCAGCGCCGCTGCACACACACACACACACACACACATACATACAAACACACACACACACATACATACAAACACACACACGCATACATGCACACACAAACACACACGCATACATACAAACACACACGCATACATACAAACACACACGCACACACACACGCATACATACAAATACACACACACACACACACACACACACACACACACACACAGGTGCGTATGTTCATAAGCAGTTGGTTCTATCCTACTGTGTCTCCAGACACCAGCTGCCTGTCAGAGTGAATGGCAGATGTCGAAAGGATGGATGGATGGATGGGTGGATGAATAGAACAGTGGGTGTATACATCTTCATTTAATGTGACATATTTTTCTCCTGTGCTGGATCCACCAACATTGCTCTCTCTCTCTCTCTCTTTCTCTGTTCAGTTCAATTCAATAGAACTTTATTGGCATGACATTTAATGACCTTTAATTTTGCCTAAGCACTTCTTGTACAGGTAATTAATAGCCAAAATTGAAAACAAAGTCTCTATCTCTAAATTTCAATTTTAAGAAAGCCTTATTAGCATGAACATTACAATATTATTGGATTGTTTCATTATTGACAAAGCTCAGTATCATACAGATATACACCAAAGGTAGACTCACTCACTAACACACGCACCTGTGTCTGTAAAACAGTAAGAATAAGATAGGGTAAACTATTGATACTGATATCAGCATGTATGGTGGTGTCATCAAAATGGCTTTAGACCCCCTGCAATTTAGTGGGTTCTCATTTAGCGCTGAAGCACATTTCTGTTTAGTTTACACACTAATTTACTGTTTACCAGACTGATAGAGCATTAAATTAGTCCCGTTTTAATGTGTCTGTGTGAAAACACACCACCACCTGAATCAAACCTTTAAACTCAATTAAAATCTGTCAGATAAAATTGCTCATTAATTCTAGGCCTTTTTGCACTCCCATAAATTGGCACTGGATATTACCTCCCCTTTATTGCTATCTGCGACCCAAGTAGATGAGAGACAGAGACAGAGACAGAGACAGAGACAGAGAGGGAGACTGAGAGAATCACACACAAAAATGACGTGTGCATAATAAACTATATAGAAAATTGTGACACTATGCAAATTTCATATTGACACATTTGATTTGTGAGAAACTTTCACCTGATGGTGGAATGTAAAGGATGGTAAACAAAATTGAGTATGTGTACGACTGGTCTAATTATATCCATGATGTTTTAAATTAGACGTGAAAAACAAAACCTCAAAAATCTGAGTTCAGGGAAGAGTTATTCATATTCCAGGACAATATAAATCCAACAGTAGCTAGACTAGGTAAACGCTCATGCAAAAGAAATACTACATTACCCATAAGACTTCGCGTTGAAAAACAGCCTATTCATAACATTGCCCAGGGATTTCAGTTTTACACACTAATGTTTGACTAAGAAATTACAACGTCTTGTCCTCCTGCTGTGAAATAATTGCGTACACACAATGATAATTACAGCGGTTTTCCCTGAGGCTGTAATACATGTGCTTGCACAAGCCGACAAACTCGACCCTGTTACAGCTTTCGGTCGTGCAACGCAACACTGTCGCTACACCGCAAGCAATGCAGTATACTTGAAAGTTTCAGACCACAACTAATGCACGTACCAAAACAGTGGATATGGCAGCTACAGTATCTAGTTACAAACCAGTCACTCATGTTCTATTTGACATGGACGGCTTGTTGCTTGGTAAGTTTTAACATCTGCAGCAGCGCTGTCATTTCAGCAGCTTGAACGTTGCTTGAATGAAGTGGCTATGATGACAGTGAGGAGTTACTTAACGCTCGTCCCCTTGCAATGTCAATAAATAATTGTCAGATTGAAAACGTGAGATTTGTGAGGTGACAGTGTCGAAGCCGTCCTCTGTATTGATAAAGAGGTCCAGAAGTAACTTTTTTGGCTCAGTAGTAGGCTATCAATTATCTGCGCTTGGTGAACGTGCCAGCGCACTGAACGCAGCGTTTCCTTGTTCAGTAACGTGATGTTTGGCTGTTGCCTGGCTGCTACAGTCTTGTACGTGGACAGGAATTATATTTCAACTTGCTGGTTTACCATTATGTGTTGTCTTGACCTGCAGATACGGAGCGGCTATACACGGTGTCGTTCCAGGAGATCTGCGACCGCTACGGGAAGCTGTACACCTGGGAGGTGAAGGCGTCCGTGATGGGAAAAAAGGCTCTTGACGCATGCAAGATCATCGCTGAATCCCTGGAGCTGCCGCTCACACCGGAGGAGTTACTCGAGGAGAGCCGCAAGATCCAGGAGAACATCTTTCCCTCGGCCGAGCTTATGCCAGGTACATACACACGCACAGACAGATAGACACGCTTACTTACACGTGCACTTATTGTTATAGAAGAGCTACTGCAGAAAAGGCGGAAAACGTCTGTCAAATTCCATGCAAAGTTGACTCTGGTCAGAAACATAACGCCATTAAAATACCACATATTTGTAGTACGTTAAATAATTATTTGAAATATGCGGATTGGTTTTGTTCAGCAGTGGGAACTAGAGGTTATATGAGAAATTGTAATATTTAAATAATACTATACACCTACTCATGTTCTTCACATCCATCCAAAGGTAGAATTGTCTATCTTCACTTTAGTTCAACTTATGTGTGTGTAGTGGTTGGATATGGTGTGTGTCATGTTTTAAGTTGTATACTGATCACTTAAATGCCTCTCACCTGTTCAGGTGCGCAAAAGCTTGTCACTCACCTGCACTCTCAGGGGGTGCCCATCGCCGTGGCAACTAGCTCTGCAGGTGTCACCTTTGACCTCAAAACGAGCCGACACAAAGACTTCTTTGGGCTTTTCAGTCACATCGTTACTGGAGATGACCCAGAGGTCAAGAACGGCAAGCCGCAACCCGACTCCTTCCTGGTGTGTGCAAGCCGATTTGACCCTGTGCCACAGCCAGAGCAGGTGTGTTAACTTTAATTTTTGACCTTTGACCCCTAATCTAAAGCAGATGCATGATGCCTGTCCCCTGAAGATGGGGTTTGCACATTAATATGAGGACTGTGAAAGAGGTGTCTGTCTGTCTGTCTGTCTGTCTGTCTGTCTGTCTGTCTGTCTGTCTGTGTGTCTGTGTGTGTGTGTGGGTGTGTGTGTGTGTGTGAGTGAGAGAGTCTTTATGTGTTCTACTATTTGTGGGTGTTGCATGTGTCTGTCAGTGTGTGTATGCCTTGTGGTGTGTGTGTTCGTGTAAGAGAAAGAGACTTTGTGAATGTATGTCAGAGTAGGCATTTCAGTAGAGGCCTTTCGTGATTTGCACCTGGCTTTCCTGACAGTAGTTCAATCTGAGATTGAGTTTGGTCTGGATACTTAGCTGTCATCTCCCACGTTTACTGAATCTGTTCTTACTTTTTCTTTTATCTGCTGGTGATGCAGACAAAACAAGAACCACATCCACCACACTGTCAGTCTCTGCAGCAAAATTACCAAATGCCCCTCTGAACAACATCTCCACAAAACCAGGTCCCTCAAAATGCTCAGGCAATTTTAGCTGACCCCAATCATCCCGTTTTCAGAGTTCTCCCTTTTAGCCATCGGGACCTAGATTTGTTTTAAAAAGTTGTAGAGCAGATTCAAAAATTAATTTTACCTGCTGTAACTGTCCTTTTAAATACTTCTTGTTGGGTGTTTTTAGGTGCCTGTCAGTATTTATGTTTTTATGTTCTAATGTCTAAATTGGATTGTATTCATTATTGTATTTAGTGTTGCAGAGTTTATTTTCTGCTGGCTGCACAACAGATTGCCTCCTGGAGACATTAAAGATACCTTGACCTTGACCTTCCTGAGGTGCAGTCACACACTCCGCCACACACACACACACATCTCCAGACATTCTGGGAACCCAGTGGCATAACCATGTAGTATATAGGCATAACTTTGCAGGGTCTATCACTCACACACGCACATACACACACACCTCCAGACACCCTTGGGAATACTGTGGCGTAATACTTTCAATGTGTAGGCAGAAACAAGTTTCACTCACACACACAGACACACATCCACTAACCAGACAGCATCGAAAACAAAAGCGAATCCATCCGGATTTAGATGTTTACGCTTCTTTAAACACTAGGATTGAGTCTCAGCCAAGCATCCCACATCTCCATGGAAATGCTGTGAAATTAGGTGTTCTAACCTGTGTTTGACAGCGCTAGGATTCTAGCAGGCTGGCTGACTGA
This sequence comes from Tenualosa thibaudeaui, assembly GCA_027481765.1. Classification (NCBI taxonomy): domain Eukaryota; kingdom Metazoa; phylum Chordata; class Actinopteri; order Clupeiformes; family Clupeidae; genus Tenualosa; species Tenualosa thibaudeaui. The sequence goes on from JAIFZK010000088.1 coordinate 714,295, forward strand.
CTACCACATGGCTTTGATTGTGTACTACATATACGTTCCACACCTTTCACGAAGCTAAATTTCATTGAGTGTTTGTGTGTATGTGGATGCATGTGTGTGCGTGCACGTGTGTGAAGGAGACTGCACATGTGCTGTGGGAGTATATGTGTGTGTAAAGGAGGCTGTGTGTATGTAATGTGTCTCTTTGTCTGTGTGTGTATGTGTGTGTATGTGTGTGTGTGAGTGTGTGTGAGAGAGAGAGTGTGTGTGTGAAAGAGGCTGTGTGTATGTAATGTGTGTCATTCTTTCAGTGTGTGTGTGTGCATGTGTGTGTTTGTGTGTGAAGGAGGCATGAGTAGGATCACCCTCCCTAATTATGGAATGCGTAGCTGGCTGGAAGCTGTGGTGTGTGCGTGTGTGTGTGAGTGAGAGAGAGAGAGGGAGAGATTTACATTTTGCTCAAGGCTGCTCAGTGTCAGCGTCATCATTGCCATCTCAGGAGCAGCTAGGCAGAGACACTTAACACCTGAAAGAGATCTGCCTGTTTTACTGCTGTGCCGTATACACACACACACACACACACACACTCCACACCAATACACATGGGTCAGAGTGGTGATGACAGGGAAGGGGAGAGAAGGAAGGAGGGAGAGAAAGAGAGAAACCATGAGAGAGAGAGAGAGGGAGGACGGGATGGAGGGAGATGGCTTGATGATATAAGGAAGAA
>JAIFZK010000088.1:720000-727500 GCA_027481765.1 Tenualosa thibaudeaui
TTTGTCTCCCTGATAAACTGCAGGATCTCCATAGAATCCTAACTAGGGGACATTCTGAACTGTGGTCAAAGAAGGGTGAAAAAGGCTCTCTCTGCTGTAATGAGAGTAATGCCTCCCCTGCCTGACATTGGACAGGAGACCCCCCTGTCACAAGACTGTCCATCAGCAAGGTTGGTGCATTGTGCCACTCTGCCCCTAGGTGGTGCTGTTTGTGCCTCTGCTTTGGGGTTATTCAGGAGCTCCGCACATCAGACACTCACAATGGCCCCACTCCACTCCAGCCACATACACACACACACACACACACACACACACACACACACACACACACACACACACACACACACACACACACCTTCAGGCTGAGGATCATTTAAAACATGCTGCATGCAATACATCACTGTCACAACTATCCTGAGCTTTTGCGCTCTCTCTCTCTTTCTCTCTCTTTCTCTGTCTATCGCCCACCTCTCTTTCTGTCCTTTCAGTTCTCCTGTATCTCTTCATCACTGTCTCAATCTCTTTCTGCTCTCTCTATCTCTCCATCCCTCTTTTATTCTTCTCTCCTTTTCTGTTCGCCATCCTCCTTTTCCCTCTTTTCTCACACTCACACTTGGTCACACACTCTTATTTCTCTCTGTCTTATTTATCCCTGTAGATGTACAGTAGCTCTACATACATAGAGAGAGAGAGTTAGTGTCTTCACATTCTGTACTGTTACCATGAGTTAGCTTTATGCTACTAGCAGGATTGTGTGTGTGTGTGTGTGTGTGTGTGTGTGTGTGTGTGTGTTTGCTTGCTTGCTTTTGTGTTTCTTGACATTCTATACTGTTCCTATGAGTTAGCTTTATGCTACAAGCAGGATTTGTGTGTGTGTGTGTGTGTGTGTGTGTGTGTGTTTGTGTTTGCTTTCCTCTGTGTATCTCCACATTCTATAATGTTACCATGAGTTAGCTTTATGCTACAAGCAGGTGTGTGTGTGTGTGTGTGTGTGTACACATATTGATTCTTGTGTGTGTGCAGTTGGTATTAGTATGTGCATGGATGCATGCACGTGTTTGCTCGTGATGTGAGTCATGTGTGTGAGTATGTCAAAGGTGCCCTGCTGTGTGCATATGTGTGTGTGTGTGTGTGTGTGTGTTTGTGAAGATGTTGGTTTGCATTTTGTTTGTGTTCATTCATCTGTCTGGTGCATTTTGTTTGACTGTGTGTGTGTGTGTGTATGTGTGTGTGTGTATGTGTTGAATGAGAGAGATATGGTTAGAGGACACAACAGATAACCTCAGGATCAAATTTATGGTCAGAGACAGGAACCATAAAGCCTACAGCCCAACTATAAACCTGACCCATAAAGCGAAACTATCTGTGTGTGTGTGTTTGTGTGTGTGTGTGTGCGTGTGTGAGATTGCGAAACTATCAGCAGTGTGTGATGGAGATTGCGCAGAGAGGCCTGGAAGCTGGGGTGGGTGGGGGTGGTGTGTGTGTGTTTGTGTTTGCATGTGTGTGTGTGTGTGTGTGTGATGTGAGTTGGGGGCTGGGGGGCTGAGTTCATGAACTTTATAGTCTAACTGTACTGTGACTGTCTGTTCATATTTTTAGACATATAATTAGTATTTGTGTGTGTGTGTGTGTGAGAGAGAGAGAGAGTGAGTGTGTGGTTGCACCACAGGAACTGTCCAGACAAAGGTCACTTAATGAGATTTTTCCAGGGGCTGTTGCCGATCCTCTCCTGTTCACTGCATTTTCATTTTGTGTGTGTGTGTGTGTGTGTGTGTGTGTGTGTGTGTGTGTGTGTGTGTGTGTGTGTGTGTGTTTGTGTTTCTGCTCCTGTGTGTGCTGGAATGGAGAGATGTTAGTCACAGTTCCACTGAGCAATGGAACACAGCAGAGAGGGCATTGTGTGTGTGTGTGTGTGTGTGTGTGTGTGTGTGTGTGTGTGTGTGTGTGTGTGTGTTGAATGGAAGTGCAGATCTGAGCCACATGGGCAGTAAAAATACATTGTGTGTGGATAGTAGATTCTCTGTGTGTGTGTGTGTGTGTGTGTGTGAGCATGACGGCAAATCAGAATGGCCCTGTGGCTTGTGACATTTGCAGTGGCCTGAAAGTGTGTGTATGTGTGTGTGTGTGTGTGTGTCTGGTCAATGGTACATGGTTATGAAGACGTCATTCTCTGTGCAGCAGCCGCATGAGAACATAGTCACACACAAACACACACACACACAGGTGAATGTATGTCTGTGGGTGTGTGTGTACATTTGTATGTGTGATTTAGCATGTGTATGTAGATGTCTGTATTTTCTTGCATGTGTGTGTGTGTTTGTTCATGTGTGAGAGTGTATGATTTTGTGTGTGTGTGTGTGTGTGTGTGTGTGTATTCCTCTAGTCCTCTCCTCCGGCTCTTCAGATAGGATTTCCTGAGTGGCCGGACCTTCTCCTGTGTGCCTTCCTGGGCGCCAGAGGACAGTCTAAGAGGTCCTCTCTAGTGTGTGTGTGTGTGTGTGTGTGTGCGTGCCTTGTTTCCGTTTTATTGTCTTCATGTTAGCGTGGGAGAGGAAGTGTTTTCTTTATGTATGGTGTTTTTTGTTTCAGTTAAATGTGTGTGTGTGTGTGTGTTGTGCCCGGATGTCATGAATTAGCTTAATTTTGGTGTGGAAGATGTGTGTGTGTGTGTGTGTGTGTGTGTGTGTGTGTGTGTGCGGGAGTGTGCGCACATCTGTGTGTTTGAGGCACTAGCCCTTTGGACTAGATGGCATACTGTAAATAGTTTATTTTGGTGTGTGTGTGTGTGTGTGTGTGTGTGTGTGTGTGAGAGAGAGTGACAAAAGGAGAGGGGAAAAAGAGTCAGAGAATATAGTTATGCTAGAGTCAGGGTGTAGGCCAGGGTGTCTGTGCATGCGTGTGTGTGTGTGTGTGTGTGTGTGTGTGTGTGTGTGTGTGTGTGTGTGTGCACCAGTGTGTAATTTGAGTTTGCCTAATGGGGTTTTGTAAATTGTAATTTTGGTCTGAGAGCAGAGATGTCAGTGCATGAAGGCCCCCTCCTACAAACACACACACACTCACACGCTTCCACTCATGCACACCCCCCACACACACTACTCTTTCTTTCTCTTTCATACACGCACCCATACACATAAACACACATCACACACTCCGCAGTTCTGTTGCCACTGTGCCTCATGGTTACCTTAGCCTTAACTCTCAAGCTAATTATTCAACAAGAGACAGGTCAAAACACACACACACACATACACACATACACATACACTTAAGCCACTTCACTTGACCATTTGTCTCTCTTTGTCTGTGGCATAGTGGTAGTTGTGTTAGTTTGTCTCTGTGTACATGTATCTGACCTGTACTGTCTCCGTGTGTTTGTGTGTGTGTGTGTGTGTGTGTGTGTGCGCGCACGTACGTGTGTGTGTGTGTGTTTTAGTGCCTGGTGTTTGAGGATGCGTTGAATGGCGTGGCAGCGGGGGTGGCTGCCGGTATGCAGGTTGTGATGGTGCCGGACGAGAGGATGGAACGCGCCCTTACCCGGAATGCAACACTGGTGCTCAGCAGCCTGGAGGACTTCCGACCAGAGCTTTTCGGTCTGCCCACATATGGGGCGCAGGCTTGACGCATACACACACACACACCTCACACAAAGACAGATTCACAGTGCTTAGATACACACACACACACACACACACACAGATTGATTGATTGAATTAGTGACTATTCATCCATTGCCCTCTGATCATGTTTATTTTATTGTAACTTAAGGCAACACTAGTGGACTAGCTACCTAACTAAACAGGCACACAGAACCTACCGGAAACTTTCTAGAGACTTATTAACTCTTCAAGAACATGCTAATTGGCGTGTGTGATGGCAGTTCTACAGTCAGTAATGTTGTGTTGTAAAGGTTGTGGTGGTATCCTACCCTGCACTCAGAACTGCACGGTGCATATCCTGGATGACTGGCGGGAATAACTTGTGTCTTTATCTGTCCTACTTATGACTATATCATCCTAATAGATTTTAATGTGGTACCAAAACAGATTTTTTGATGAAAAGGATACCTCAAACAAGGGCAAATTGTTGCGTACTGTTGCTTTAAGATGAATAGTGTGTGTGCCTGTGTGTGCTTTTTGTGTGTCTCTAATGGGACCACAAATAGCCCCTCACACACACACTAAAACACACACACACACACACACAGAACTGATCGATAGTTGATTTTTGAAATATACTGAAATCTTGTCTATTTCACCTTAAAAAAAATGTGTGTGAGAATGTGTTTGTGTGTGTGTCTCAGTGAAAGTGAGTGTCCAAAATTTATCCCTGTCAGAAATCATCCTCTCCTCATGTTCTCCTGCTTACAAATCTGCTCCTCACTGGGCTGCTGTGTGTCTGTGTGTGTGTGTGTACTGGACGTCAATTTTTACTTTGGACACGCTGTTCACGACTACACACACACACACACACATGGTGTACATACATATGCAGTGCCATATAACAACCACGTACACACATCAATCCCTGTGTCGGCATGCAAACACACACACACACACTCACACACACACACATATACACTCTATCACCCTGGGCTAAAATGGGATTTCTGTGAATCCACTTCCCCAGCTTCCAGCTGTGGCCTTTCATCCTGGAAACAGGATAATCTTTAAGGACACACACACACACACACACACACACACACACACACACACACACACACACACACACATATACATACATACATACTGAATACTGATGTGGGTGTACAGTTGTGTGTCTGTGTATGTCTGTTTGTCAATCAGCCAAGTGTTCTAATGCAAATTTTAAAGTGTTTAATTATAAAAATGCTTTATTTCCTGAATAAATGAATCAAAAGTGGAAAGTGTGTGAGGTGTTTGGAGATGTCTGTAAAGCCTATTGAATCATGAAAACACACACACACACACACACACATATTCCTCTGTGACGGGCAGTCAGAGGTATTTGACGCATCACCTGTTCACCAACTATACACACACACACCCATTCACATACCCCACCTACAAAGGAGCATATACACCCTTTGTCAAACACACACTGACACACAAAAAGACCCACACATGCCTACACACAAAGACACAGACGTGCCACACTCTCTCACACACTAAAAGAAACATGCCCTTTCTCTCTTTCTTTTGTTCTCTCTCTTCCATCTCTCTGTCACTCACTCACACACACACACACACACACACAAATACATAAATTCTCTTCATCTCTATCCGCTGAAACATGCTGTTTCTGTCTTTCTTCCTCTCCCTTTTCTCTCTCAGTGCTGTAGTCTAGTTTGCTGTAGTGGTATAATGCCTGTGGTTGTAGTGGTCATACTGTCTTGTGCTATTGCAGTGTTGTCAGGATGTTATGTTTTGGTGTATGCTTGTGTATCACATAGACTACAGCCCTACTCTCATTCACTCACTCACACACACACACACACTCACACACTCACACACAGTCTTCAGCTCTATCTACCAAAAGATGTTTTCTGTTTTTTTTTTTTTATATTTCACTCCCATCTCTCTCTCTCTCCCTCTCTCTCCCTCTCTCACACATGTATTTCAGCTATATGCACTGAAAGTGATTCCTTTCTTTCATTCATTCTTTCTCTCTCTCTCACAAACACACTTCAGCTCTATCCACTGACTCTTTCTCTCTTCTCTCTCTTTTTTCTCTCACACACACAGACACACACACACACACACACACACACACACACACGCTCTAGCCATCGGTGCTGAGGCATCACCATGGGTTCATCCTATCTTTGCGGTCATGGCTGGTCTCATGATGTGTGTGTATTTGCCTTGTGTGTGTATTGTGTGTGTGTGCGTGTGTGTGTGTGCGCGCGTGTGTATTTGTTGATGTGGTGTAGGTATGCGTGTCTGTATTTGAATGTCTTGAGTGTGTGTGTGTGTGTGTGTGTATACGTATTTCTATCTTTGTGTGTGTGCATGCACATTTGTATTTCTTTGTGTGTGTGTGAGTTTGTGTGTGTGTGTGTGAGTGAGTGAGACAGCTGCAGTGGTATTCAGACGTGTTCTAGAATGGGAAGGTGACCTTTACGTATAAAAGTTCCTTAGAAACCCCTGGATCTAATGTTTACCACACTCAAGACCCAAGACTAGCTCACTCTCCACCTGCCTGTGTGTGTGTGTGTATGTGTGTGTGTGTGTCTCAGAAACCCCTGGAGCTAGTATTGTCTTGCGAGTTCTACACACTCATAAACCAAGACCAGCTCACTTTCCACCTGTCTATGAGAGTGTATGTGTGTGTGCCTGTGTGTGTGTGTGTGTGTGTGTGTGTGTGTGTATGTATGTATGTGCCTGTGTCAGTGCGTGTGTGTTGAAAACCCCTGGAGCTGATGTTTACCTGCAAGCACTGTAGACTCTCTCTTCAGACCTAAGACCAGTTCTCTTTCCACCTGTCTGTGTGTGTGTGTGCATGTGTGTCTCAGGCTGACTCTTTGGACTGACACTCAGGACTATAGACTCTCAGTTCTCTCTCTCTCTCTCTCTCTCTCTCTGTATGTCTGTCTGAATACCCCTGATGTTTACCGGCAGGCAGTAGATTCGCTCTCAGCCTCAGGACGAGGGACAATGTGTGTGTGTATTTGAGAGGGAGAGAATGTGTGTGTGTGTGTGTGTGTGTGTGTGTGTCTCAGTGTATGCATATGTAATAGATCCATGCCAGCCTAGCTGTATATGTGGAACATTAGTAACCCTCCTCCCAGTGCTTTTAAAGGGATACCTAGCTGTATCCCAGTGCTTTTAAAGGGATACCAGGCAAGCCTGTGATTTTATACCCACAGAGCTCAGTTGCTGATTAAAAAAACAAATTAATAGCAAACTCATAAATGAATACCAAACTCATAAATTCTGACCAATAGATGTGAAATTGTTAGCAAACCAAACCAGCAGGAACAAGCAACATTTCAAGAGTTATATTGACTCACAAGGTATGGTAATAAACGCCATTTCAGTTTCAGTTTCAGTTTGGTTTAACATTGGGGTGCCGTATGTCATATTGCTAACATGCTGTAACTGTGCGGTGAAGTATTCTGTCACCCTGTAATGAGCCATTTCATTATCAAATGGCAGTCTTCCACTGAATGGTATCAGCTCAACTCTACTTAACTCTACTGGTTTGGTTTTGGGTGTTTTTGTTTTCCACTGCATAAAAGTAACGTTTAATTAAACTGGTTGCTATAGCTTTAAACGATCTGTGGTATCAGTTCAGCTCGCTTGGAACCTCTATGGAACCTCAACAAAGGTGGTACCAAGAATGGTACCAGGTATCTGGTACCAGGCACCAGATTTTAGTAATGGAAAAGCAACAAAAGCAGGTAGAGCTGAGCCAAACCGAGCTGGGACCGGTCAGTGGAAAAGGGCCATACGTGAAGGGGGTAGTGTAGGGGACTGTAGGATATATTGCATATGTCCTAAATTCAAATGTATGTATAAACTT
>JAIFZK010000088.1:732500-745000 GCA_027481765.1 Tenualosa thibaudeaui
TGACCTGAGACCCCCTAACACACACACACACACACACACACGCACAATCTAAACACCCTGTCAGAGCAGCACGCAGATTTCTCACACACACTGTCAGTAAATCTCCAGCGGCACAACAAGCCACAGAAAGGGTGGCCATGCATACACACACACACACACACACAGGCTAACAATCAGTGACATATTTAAACACTTGTAGAAACACACACACACACATTCCTGTGCAGTAGCAGTGGCACTCAAGTGATCTTCCACGCCTTCGCTCACAAATAAACACGTGCAATGTAAGCCTCTTCAAATAAACCCCCAGAGTGACATACACACACACACACACACACACACACACAGACAGACAGGAGCACAAACCTCAAGACAGATAAGTGAAAGGGTGTGTTGGAAACACAGTGTGTGTGTGTGTGTGTGTGTGTTGTGCTGTAGGGACCAAAGACAATTAGTGTGTTTTATGAGCATGTCTGAGTGTGAGCTCCGCTGTGTGTGTGTGTGTGTGTTTATCACAAAACACAAGCTGCTCCAACAGTCAATGCCAAGGTCATACAGGGGGGTTACAGTGGGTTTTAGCTAAAGGGAGAAAAGTTCTTTCGCTTTTTGTCACACTCTTTCTTTCTTTCTTTATTTCTCTCTCTCTATATTTCTTCAATTTCCTCCCTTCATTTTACAATCTTGCTTAGCTAGAGAGAGACAAGTGCTCACACACATTCTTTCTTTCCTTCCGTTTTTTTCTCATTTTATCCTCTGTTCTTTCTGTCTTTTTCCACTCATTTTTATTCTCTCTCTCTTTAATGCTCTTTTCTCTACATCTTCTATTCGTTTTTTTATTTTCTCCTCTGTCTCCTTCTCTCTTTTATATCCCTTTCACTTCTCTTCACTTCTTTCTTTCTTTCTTTCTTTCTTTCTCAGCACTTCACAAGTCATCCAAGCCCTCCAAGCCATCAGCTACTGAGAGGCTGTCAAAGAAGTCCTACATTTAGAGGCGCTGTGTGTGTGTGTGTGTGTGTGTGTGTGTGTGTGTGTGTGTGTGTGTGTGTGTGTTTGAGTCTGTGTCTGTGTGTGTTTGAGTCTGTGTGTGAATGTGTGCGTGTGTGTTTGAGTCTGTGTGTATGCGTATGTATGTGTGTTTGTGTGTGTGTGTGTATGGAACATGAGTGAATTACATATGAAATATGAATGTGTTTAGTGGGGGACTACATCTGTGAAGAGCTGGTGCTGCAGTCAGATGTCCTAGGGGCTGTGTAAACAGGATTTAGAAATCAAATAGACAACACACACACACACACACACAATAGTACAGACACAGTTATTCTCTCTAACACACACACACACACACAAACCCTGCACATCCATAGACTCAGTCATATTCAGTATTACATACATTAATACTTGCATTCACCCGCACCAACCCACACAAACTCAAATCAGCTTTCTCACTCCACACACACACCCATACACACGCAGAATATTCCTCATGATTTTTCTTTGCCCACTCTCACGTGTGTGTTATATCTCACGTGTGTGTGTGTGTGCGTGTGCGTGTGTGTGTGAAACCCTCACATAAAGTTCTGCATTATTAACCTCACACTACTAAAATTAGCACACTCCTCTGCTCTGGAACACTGGGCTTTTTTACACTTTCATTCATATTTACATGTGTGTATGTGTGTGTAGGGGGATGTTCATGATTTTTGTTATGTGTTCAAGTTGTTTATGTGTGTGTGTGTGTGTGTGTGTGTGTGTGTGTGTTGTAATATTTCTTTCACTGAATTATTTCCTGTTCCTTTCAGATAGCTAATCAATGACAATGAGAACAAAACAGAGGTGTATTTTTAAAACAGAAACACACACAGACAAGGCTACTAATTCTAGAAACACACACAGTCAAGTGTGCTAATTCTGTGATTGAAGACTTTGAAAGAATTCTCTGAATATTAGGTTTGTTTTTGACTCTTTTGACTTAGGTTTGACTTTTGACGTGAATTGGTTAACAGCTGCTGGTATCTCTATTTATTTGAGATATTTTTAGATTCTAGATATTAGTGTTTGAAAATAGACAGTCTTTTCCAGGCACATAGAAACAGTGCTGCTATAATCCTTTAAATATTAAACAGAAAGAGCCTCCTGATGTTTGGGCTGGGTTAAGTTATTAGATTAGATGAAATTAGATCCAATCATATTAGATTAGATTTGACACTTTAGTCATCCCTGGGGGGAAATTATGGCATTTCACTAAGACTATAAACATAGAAACGCAAGGCTCATATATACACCCGTGCATGTGCAGTGTATAGTTCACAGGGAACAGCCAGTGGCATGCTCAGAGGTGTGTAGTATTTATGTAAGTGTGCAGACTTGGACCATCTCCTTCAGATGAACAAATAAAAAATGAACGAAAGACAATACACTGGCAGGTGAAAAAAAGTAATGTAAACAGAAATTTACATTTACATTTATGCATTTAGCAGATATTTACCACTCTCTGTCTCTCTCTCTCTCACACACACACACACACACACACATTTACATTTATGCATTTAGCAGATATTTACCAATCTCTGTCTCTCTCTCTCTCACACACACACACATACACACACACATTTACATTCATGCATTTAGCAGATATTTACCTCTCTCTCTCTCTCTCTCTCTCTCTCTCACACACACACACACACACATTTACATTACATTTACATTTATGCATTTAGCAGATGTTTACCTCTCTCTCTCTCTCTCACACACACATTTACATTTATGCCCTTAGCAGATATTTACCACTCTCTGTCTCTCTCTCTCTCTCTCTCTCTCTCACACACACACACACACACACACACACACACATTTACATGTATGCATTTAGCAGACGCTTTTATCCAAAGCAACTTACAAAAGAGGATAAATGTTCAAGCTACAGAATATATAATAATAGTGCAGTATGGAGAGAGTAAGAATTACTTAAGATTAAGTGCATTCCTGGTATTCAGAAATTTAAGCCAGGATATATTCTTTGAAGAGCTGGAGACATTTGTTGAAAGTGGAGAGGGTATCTGGTAATAGAAATATGGTATGGTATATAATAACAGTGCAGCTCTCTCATTATGTCATTAAAGGTGTAGTCAGCAATACTAGATGAAATTTGCATTTGTTTATATTTGTGTTTATGTTGCAATTTGTAGTGGATCATGAGGAGATACCTGGGATCACTGACCTGACCTTTAAAAGTGTGATTGCAGAGAAATTGTGCATTGGAGCTAATAGATTAGCCATATGGGAAAAGTCCCTTTGAAAACATGTAGAATTCTTACTGTATCTGTCCTAATAAAAAAAAAGGAAAAGACAGTATAATTCCCCACGTATAATGTGTATGTGCTTATGGAATTAGTCCTCTCTGTCTCTCAGATGTAGTCTCCATACCTGTATTTAATTCTCCATATTTAATGTGACTACATAATTATTCCTCTCTCTGCTCTCTCTGTATTCTCTCTCTCTCTCTCTCTCTCTCTCTCTCAGATGCCAACATGCCTGTAATTCTCCTTACATAATGTGTATATGATTATACAATTATTCTAGCCTAGCCTAGATAAAATGTATAGTCTGGCTATTACTAGACCAGGCTCAATCCTTGAGGTGAAATCAGGAGTTGTCTTTCAAACTGCCTGTGCACGCAATAGAATAGCATTACAACCAATCACAGCCATCTTAGTTATGTTTTGCACCATCATAGCCCTGTCATCATCATGCTAAGCCCACCCAGCAACTCTATACAAAGATAGAGCATTGTGATTGATTCGACAAAGCCTTGGTAGAAAAACTACTGTGACCCTGTGGTGCGTGGCTAGACGTACTGGCAAAACTATTTGCTACCGCTAGGGTACCTCTAGACTTCTAGGCTACAATTATTCCTCTCTCTCTCTGTTTACCCCCCCCCCCTCCCTCCTCCCCCATAGCCCCCATAACTGTAATTGCTCATGTATAAATTGTATATGATTATACAATTGTTCCCCTCTAACTGGTCACTCCCTCCCTCTTTCTCAGGTATAGCCTCCATTCCTGTGTGATTGTGGTTCCTCCTGGTGAAAAGACTAAGCTACACCCTCTTCTTACGGAGGGCCAGGCAGTTGTGTCGCTGTCCAGGTGCTGAAACACAGATTCGCAGATTCAGCAAATCGCCTTGTCCTCTCCTCCGTCTCTGTCCGACGAGGCGACAGCTCAATGCATGTCTCTCTCTCTCTCTCTCTCTCTCTGTCTCTCTCTCTCTCTCAGCCTAATGCTCTTCGGAGCTCTCGGCCACTAATGGGAAACGAGGCCTCCTGGGACGCATAAAATAACCCAGAGTTCCCCTGGGGGCAGCTGTAGAGATGGTCACAAATGATGTTTGAACTCCTCGGAAATGGAAAAGAAAAATGTTGCCATTCAGCTGAAGTGAAAAATAGACGTGTGTGCGTGTGTGTGTGTGTGTGCGTGTGTGTGAGGTGGATAGGGGTTTGCAGATGGAAACGGTGGCGCGCACTGTGCTGAGTGGAGTGTGTGAGATCTGCTTGCCTGCCTGCCTGTCTGGGGCTTGTTTGATATTCACGGTGGTTAGTAGGAGCACCGGGGAATTTGCATAAGTGAATCCTAGAACTGATTTTTTTTTCTCCATTAGCCGTTCTCTAGCCCAGCTGAAGGAAGTGACTGGTGTGGTGGGACGGAAAATGGCCTCCATCAGTCGGCTTCGAGCAGGTAGAAATGGGCTAGCGGTAGAAGAGAAAGAGAGAGAGAGGGGGAAAGAGAGAGAGAGAACATGAGAGGGAAGAAAAGGAGAAAGAAAAAAAAGAAAATGGAAGATTATCTATGGGCTCTAAGCATAGAGAGTTTCCATTTTTCTCATTGTTGCGACCGATATTGGTTTTTGGACACAAATGTGCACACACACACACACACACACACATACACACACACACACACACACACACACACACACACACAGCCAGAGAAAACCTTTTGGAGTTGCATCTCAATGCAAGCTACCAGCCTAAAAAAGAGAGAGATGAGTGAGAGAGATGGGGAAAAAAAACAATTATCCTAGACGGGGCAAACAAACCCATCTGTGTTCGTTTGATAAACACACGCAGCGCTCAGTGCTTGCAGGGTTTAAATATTAAGTGCCTCTCGTCTCCTGAATGCAAACAAAAGTCAATACTGTACTCGCTGACGCCGTCCAGGTCTTGATATCTTGTCTCGCCGTGGTGACACTCGCTGCACAGTGTGGCGAAGGCAGTAGAGCGAAGTCGGCCGTCATTTGGACAGCTCCTATTCTGTTTGTGCGACACCACGGCTTTTGAGTCTTCTAGGCATCACACACACACACACACACACACACACACACACACACTCACACTATGGCTTCAACAGAATGTGATATCACTGGGTGTAGATTCTGTGTTTCGTTTTACTCATTTTCAAACAGGGAGTGGCTTAGCATTGAAACTGAAGCAGGCACCTGGAATCTAAAGAACATTTCACATGTCCTGGATAGAATCCAAAGAACATTCCTCATATTCTGAATGGAATCTGAAGAACATTGTCCACATCCTGTCATCTACTCCCCATGAGAGGAATATGACCAACTTCACAGGAGGCTCATACCTGTAATTAATTCCCACTATTTTAAAAGGCACTATATAAATGAAAGTTAATTGAATTGATGGTCAAACAGTACTGGTAAATGGGGAAACTGTACAGGTAAATGGGGAAACTGTACTGGTAAATGGGGAAACTGTACTGGTAAATGGGGAAACTGTACTGGTAAATGGCTGGGGATGATGGGGAAGAAATTAACATATCCACTCCTGCGCCTGCGGCTAGACCACACAGAAGATTAGAGATTACTACAGTCTACTGACTAAGCTTTTTAAAGGACAACTCCAGAACATTTCAACGCAAATTCTTGTTAGTTGAGGTTGAAATTAAAGCATTTCAACCCATATCCCTGTTAGCTGATGTTGAAATGCTCTGGAATTCTCCTCTAAATACCAAATGGTAAGGATCCCCATGTTTGATTTTTATTGATTGAATTTCCTCCTGTATTAAATACGACTCCATCTCATGTTATGAAATTTTAGAACAATTTGACTTTAGGAACAATCCTGTTGGCTGCTAAAAAGGACAATGTGACTCCTGTCCTCTACACACATGCCAAGGGTTAAAAATAGGACCATCCCAAAGTATACAGATGACTTTGTCATCATTACTCAGATCCAAGACAATGAGACTTGACATGGTGAGAGACACACACACACACACACATAACGAGAGCAGCCATGGCCTGGCCATTGTTAACATGTGGTGTGAAGACTCGTTCAATCTTCAGATTACCACAGTAAAGACATGGTGATTGATTTCAGAGAGGGAAAGAGTCTGAAACTGATTGTAGATCAGTAAGTGAAGTCTGTATAATCTGACAAATGTCAAAGACGGGCTTTAAAGCCTTGTAACCCTTAAAGCACAAAATTGAAACATTAAAAATGTGAATATTAAAATGTGAATACGATATTACCTAATGGTTACACCATCTCCAGCAGAGCGTTATGTTTATGAAAACTGAAATCTGACTTTAAAAAATCAGTAAGTCTCGGAATCAAGGAGATGGATGGTGTAGTAGGCTTCTTGTCAGCTTAAGGCAAACTGTTAAAGCATAGAGCTGGTTCCATTTTAAATGACATCTCTTACCCTTTTACACACTGTGTTTCAGCTTCCTCTCTCTGGAATGGATTATGGCCCCAAAGAGCAGAACAAAATAGTACAAAAATAGCTTTGTTCCAGCAGCCATTACTAAGATGAGCAAATCATAGCAGCATTGTGCAGAAGATGTATTTATTCTGCTTTTGTTCATATGTTCTTTTCTTTTAGTTGTATTGTGTTTTATTTGTAAGGTCCGGGACACCGAGTACTGTTATTTGTGCAAAGTGACTGGCTGAATCCTAATGTCCTAGCCTTAAGCTCTGAACCCTCTGAAGTAGAAATCTGACATGAATCAGTCAATAGCCCTGTTGTTCAAGGTCACAGAATGCTGTCTGTAAAACCAGAACATTTAGTGGTAGTGTAGCGGTTAAGGAACCTGGCTAGCGTGCAAATAGCCTGAAAAGTTGTGGGTTCGTATCCTACCACCGTTGTGCCCCTGAGCAAGACACTTCACCCTAAAAAGTTGCTCTAGGGGAGACTGGCCCTGAACAATTGATAATTGACAAAATTGTAAGTCGCTTTGAATAAAAGCGTCTGCTAAATGCATAAATGTAAATGTAAATATAGGCCAAATAGCAAACTGGGAGCTAACATTATGTGAATGGGGCATAGGGAAATAAAAAGTGAGTTTCTATGCCCCATTTGGTTAGTGTTGGCTGCTCATTCGTTAATTGGTCGATGTCGTTGTTGTCGATGGCCGATGTTGATCAAATTTTCTCGTTCTTTTTCATACCAACAGCATTTGGGTGGATACTAACAGTTACTAACATACTAGTAACATACTAACAGTTGGGTGGATTGATTCACTGATTCACTGATTGATTTCTACTACGATTTCAGGTCAACTTATTCTTTTCATTGTGTATGCACTACTCAATGGGACTGTATTTGCCCCCTAGGCACAAATACATGTTTTTTGAATTTAACTTAAATTGTTTAAGTTAGAATAGAATTTAAAAATAAACAAGTGTGTGCCAGTGTCATTACATTGCACATGATGTTGGTAGACCCAGGTTCAATTAGGCACTTTTGTCACACGAACCTAATGTTACAGGCCCTCAGTAAAATAATCTTTGTTTCTATGCTAGCTGCTAGTGGAAATAATTAGGCTGCCACAGATGTTGTTTATGTTTTTCTATTGCATCAGTTTAAATAAATATTCATAAACAACTTGAGCAGAACCGTCACTGGATTATAGGACAGATGGGTCTTGCAAGTTTTGCTATTCTGTTGGTGAGTAATGTTACGCTGCTACTGACAAGAAGACTCAACGTAAGCTAGGTAACAGGAACCATTCAGGTTAAATATTTGCAGGTTGTTCATTAAAACTGACAATAAATGACCTGAACTTTATGATCATTTTATTAACAGGGTTTACAATCCCTATACAAACAAGTGTTTTCGTACCTGACAGTTGTACCTAGTTGACGTGCTATAGTGTCTATATTTTGCAAGCCAGCTGAGTGCACAGAGGCACACAGTTGCGTAGTCGGGTTTTTGTGGTCATTAAGTTTAGGAAATGGTTTGGCCCATGAATCTGCAAATTTTTCCAAACCCGATCTGGATATCAGATCGGTGTATCCCTAACAATGTTGGATGGTGACTTGTCTACAACTAAACCAGCTCTCCAAATAAACTAGTCTGAACATTGCCTCTGAAGCTTCCTGCCCTCTACAAACATCTGAGTGTTCCAGCCAGGATCATCTTGAGAGTGATGGTAACCTTGGGTCGTGATGGGATAAGGGTCTTGTTTGAAATGCACCGCAGGCTTTGGCAGGCGACAGCTCCTGATGTAAGCCCATCCTGGAGTTGATGTTAATATCAGCTGTGTGTGTATGTGTGTGTGTGTGTGTGTGTGTGTGGAGCGGCAGGCGTTCTTTAACCCGCCAGTGGGAATGACTAATGCGTCTGTCACAGCTCCCAGCTCAGGCGCGCCGATATGGTTTAGAGCGGCGGCGAGCGGACGAAACAATGGAGTCGTTGAAAAATGAGCCAGAACTGTTTTGAACATTTAAAACCATTTCCGTCGCCGACCATAAATCATTTGAAGTGCAAACCTTTGTCTCCCCATGTGGAATGGCCAGCCGAGCGTTAAATGGGCATAAACGGGCGGAGTGTGTTGGCCTTTCCCCAAAAGGCCCCCGAGCCTTATTTAAGCACAAACACACACACACATACACACACACACAAACACACACACACTCATATACACACCTCAGCACACTCTCCATCTCCAATGTACTGTGCTGCGCTCACCGACAAAGGGGACTTCATAAACACGCTAAAGTAGATTCTGGCGCATTAATGACGTTCAGCGGGCCTGGCATCATAAAGCCTGGCTTCTCCGTGCAGATTCCCACTCCGCTCAGGAATCTCCCGAGGTCAGGGCATCCCTGAGAGCTCTAATGAAAGGAGTTTGTCATGGGCTGACAGAGCTCTGTGTGTGTGTGTGTGAGAGTGAGTGTGAAACCCCCCCCCCCGCCAATGAGTTACAGGGGCTGCCCTGAGAGCTTAGCTTACTTCATCGTCTCTGTACTGACTTCAAAATGGAAGTGGAATGGAGTACAGTTGTGTGTGACAGCAGTGGACTACAACAAAATAGCATAGGGTAGAGAGTTGGAGCATAAGACTGTAGAGTAGATTAGTATACTACAACATGCAGTTTAGGATAGGTCTTCCACTTAATCGAAAATCTTCTGACTATGGCATGGGGAAGCACTGATAACATTTGTAGGCATTTGGGGAGCACAGTCCAAAGTCAAGGTGGAGATGCAGCCCAATGTAACAAAACTAAATGTTATACAGACTATGACACTCACGCTTGATATCAAGAAGGAATAAATGCTCAACCAACTTGCCATAGCGTATGATGTTATGTGATGTTGAGTTGCTGTGTTGAGTAAAGCGCAATAGTGGTGTGTTATGGAGTGTGTTAGCCTGGAATATAGTACAGCAGGTTTGGGGTTAATAGGTCATTCCTCACCATCTCTTTCCTTCTCTCTCTCTCTCTGTCACACACAGACACAGAAACCTCTGGTCATCTCTCTCTCTCTCACACACACACACACACACACAAAGATTTCTGGTCATCTCTCTCTCTCTCTCACACACACACACACACACACAAAGATTTCTGGTCATCTCTCCCTCTCTGGGACAAACGGAACTATCAGAGGGATAAATTAGTGCTGTAGCCTGCAGAGACAACGGACAGGAAGGGATCGCTCTCTCCAGGAGCCGAATGCCTTCCGGCCACCAGGGACTCCTATCACACACAGGGGTGGTGATCTCATGGAAAAGCCTTATTAAAGAGGCATCAGCGGAGTTAAGGTCAGTCGGGACAGAGAAGAAAAGAAAAGAGAGAGGGGGAGGAGAGAGAGAGAAGAGGGGAGGATTGAGAGAAGAGGGGAGGAGAGGAAAGAAGGGCTCCATCCTCTAATTTCCTCTCATTAATTAGGCGGAAGGCGCTCATCAAAGCCACTTGGGGAGGCCCTACTCAGCCGGGAGGGTCGGAGTGGGCCAGGAGGAGTGTGTGCGTGTGTGTGTGTGTGTGTGTGTGTGTTTGGGGGGGGGGGCTGGCACGAAGGATGGGAGAGAGATTAGAGGGAGCAAGAAAGAGTGTGTGAGTGAGAGAAAGAAATAGAGAGAGGGATGCAGAGAGAGAAGGATAGTCGGGAGGGAAAAGGGTAAAGAGAAGGATGGATGAGAAGAAGAGGAGGAGAAAGATAGAGAGAGAGGGAGAAAGAAATTGTAGAGGGAAAATTAAAAAGAGAGGGACGGTAGAGAGAGAGAAGGAGAGAGAAGGATGCGAGAAAGAAAAAGAGTGATAGTGAGAGAAAGAGAAAGACATTGGGCAATGGCGTTGAGAGAGTGAGAGATAGAGAGGGCGAAAGAGAGGGAGACTGAGCGTTTCTGGGCATTTAGCAGTCCTCTGAGATTCCTCAGTAGCCTCAGGGAAAGACAGAGCGAGAGAGAAAAGGAGAGAGAGTTGTACTGTGGATCAGGGTGGAAGATTTCTTGGCAGGGGAACGTTCTGTCTTTGAGGGAGGAGAACCGTGCGCACTGCAGAGAATTTAGATTGTGCAGCAGAGTGAGATAGAACCGGAAAGCAACTCTGAGGAGAACACGCAGCAGCACACAGATATGGGGTGGAACAACAACACCCGTTGTCTAGAGTATCTGTGTACACTTTCTTTGTTCTGTTTCTCTTTCGATCTGCCCATCTTTCTCTCCCTCTGTCTTTCTCTATCTCTTTCTTTCTCTATCTCTTTCTCTGTCTGTCTGGCAGTGGAGGTGTGTTTCCCTCTGTCTTTCTCTCTCTCTCTCTCACACACACACACACACACACATACAATGTTTCAGAAACTCTGTTAAAGTAGTGTGTCAGGGAAGAAGTGTTGTCACAGACATTCATTTATACCCTGATTGTAGACCACACACACACACACACACACACACACACACACACACACAGAGAGAGAGAGAGAGACACACACACAGATGGAGTGTGTGAGTATATAGTGAATAGTACCAGTGAGTCAATATGGGGAGGCCCTATGGGGCTGTAGTGAAGTGTCAAAGCAAGGCGTGCACCAGAGGTCTGTTCCTGGATCTGCATGCATTAGGCCCGCACCAACAGCTAGCACACCAGGGAGAGAGGGAGATGGAGGAGAGAGAGATGGAGAGAAGGAAGGAAAGAGAGGGGGCGAGTGGGAGGAGAGAGAAAGAACTAGAGAGAAGAAAAGAAGGAGGCAGAGGTGGATACAGGTAGAGAAAGAGAAAGAGAGAGATAGAGAAATGGGGAGGTGGGGGAGAAGGGAGGGGTATTAGGGACTATGACATGGAGGGGAGAGCAAAGAAAGGAGGAGTTGATTTGGAAAAAGAGAGAGAGAGAGAGAGAGAAGGAAAGAGAGAGGGATAGGGACTAGACAGGAATGGAGAGAAAGTAAAGAAAAAAGAGAAATAGATGGAGAGATGGGAGGAGGATAGGGACTAGAAGATGGAGGGACAGGAAAGATTGTAGAGGCTAATGAATGGAAAGATAGATATAGATAGAGAGAGAGAGAAGGGGATGATGAAAAGGGAGGGATAGGGAGGTAGAGAGAAATGAGAAGAGCTAGAGGATGGGAGGAGAGAGAAAGATACCAAAAAGGAGAGAAAGAGACAAAGCACAGGATAGAGAAAAATAAAAAAGAGACAGAGTGAGAGAGAGAGAGAGAGAGTAAAAGAGCGAGGGAGAGAGAAAAAAGTGGCAGAGGACATAAGAGAGGAAAATAAAAAAGGGACAGAGTGAGAGAGAGAACATGGGAAAGATTGAGCAGGAGAGAGAGAAACATGGAGCGAGGGAGGGAGAGAGTGAGAGAGAGGGAGAGAATGAGAGAGAGGGAGGGAGAGAGTGAGTACAGTAGAGAGGACAGTGGTCCTGGTGTCTGGTGAATGATGTTGCCAGCCCCACCTCATGAATTCCAGATCAGCATTAATTAATTACGGCCTAGACCGCACCACAAATAGACATTCCATCTCTCTCTGTGTGGGGAGGGAGAGAGAGAGAGAGAGAGAGAGAGAGAGAGAGAGGGGGGCGTGGGTGGTGAAAAATGTAGACTGCATCGGCATGAGATGGAGAGTTTCTGGAGTTTGTGTGTGTGAGTGTGTGTGTTGGTATCAGATGCCAGGGAGGCAAATAAAATTTGTCACTGTGGTACAACTGAAAGAGTGCACACACACACACACACACACACACACACACAATCAACTGAAGAACACATCGT
>JAIFZK010000088.1:757500-760000 GCA_027481765.1 Tenualosa thibaudeaui
AAGAAATCACAGACTTGCCAGATGTGCCTTTAATTGTTTTCTAATGATAGATTCTCCCCTTTCTCAAACCTCTGAACAAATCCATCTCACTATGTTGTTGTTTAGAACTGACATGCCTCTTGGTGTATTGGAGCTTCCCATTGATCAAACTGGCTTTGCTCCCAGGCCCTGAGGTGTCCAGGAAGCTAATCACTAATTCCGATTCTAAGAACCTTCCAAGAAATCATGTGAATGGATAGCAATGACATCATCCTCAACACTCAACAACAACCATTACTAACCAAGAGTGCAGACCTGGATATTTGGTGGGTTGAAGCCATGCTGAGTATTGTGGTAATTAGGTGTGTGTGTGTGAGAGAAGATACAGCAGAACCAGGCCCTTGACTTTTCATAGAAATGCTATATGTGTGTGTGTGTGTGTGTGTGTGTGTACACACAAGCTCAAAAGCCCTTTCATTATAGTGTGGATAACTGCTTCTTCATGAGACAACATGCACACACACACACACACACACACAAAAGGCACACGTCTTGACATACTTAATTGAGCTCAGGAGACTTCTTTTCTATCTTTCTTTTCTTGTTATTGTTGTTGTTTTTTGTTGTTGTTGCTGCTGTTCTTCCTCTTCTTCCTCTTCTTCTTGTTTTTGGGGGTGTGTATGATTCTAGTTAGGTGTGTATGGGAGCTGTGGAAGTCTGCAACTAGCCCACAGCTCCACACTCTGCTGAGTGACACAATAGGATTTCCATTTGACTGCATGTTTAGAGCAGTCATGTCTCACTCACACACACTCACACACAATCACACACACTCACACACAATCACTTACACATTCTCACTTTCCCCTCAAACTCAGCCAGCCCACAGGGTCAGGATGTTCTCTCTCTGTGCTTGGTGTGTGTGTGTGTGTATTTGTGTGTGTTTGTGTGTGTGTGTACATGTGCTGTCAGTGGGATATTCTTATGAGAGAGGAACTAGGCTCCAGCGTGTCCTTCACTCAGGGTCAGATCACCATACCCAATTCAGGCCAAACACACACGTACACACACACACCAGGACAATCTGGGCCACGTTAGGATGAACTGGGTCAGAACTAAAGCATGCAGCTCCAACAGGCCTCACAAACCCAAACACACACACACACACACACACACACACACACACACACACTCCCTGGCTTAACAGGGCACACAAACCTAAACCTAAACCAAGTCAAACAAAGTCAAGCACCACAGAGGAATCTGCAATGTCATGAAAACACACTCTTTTACTCACTCACAAAGTCAAACACACACACACACACACACACACACACACTGAGTAAGGCCTCAGACACATGAAAGCCCTACATTAGAGCAGAGGCCTTGGTACCATTTAAAATGCTGTTATGTATTTATGAGTAAATATGTGTACTCAGGATGCCTCCCTTGAGAGCCATGTAGAGCTTGTGTTTGTGTGTGTGTGTGTGTGTGAGAGAGAGAGAGAGAGAGAGAGAGAGGGAGAGAGAGAGAGAGAGAGGGAGTGTATGCTGAATAAAAGATGCCTCTTAAGCTTCTCTTACACCTGACATTTCACACACACACACACACTTGTAGCAGTGTGCTGAGCTGTCATAAGCCATGTTAATATTCATTTGTGAACATGAGTCCCCGATGAATGTGGAGTTGAAACATTGTGTCAGCTAGAATCAACTCTGAGCTGCATTGTTAGCAAGGAGGCCACAGTTTCAGCTCTTGCTCACAAACAAAAATACCAATTACTGATCCAGTCTGGTTGATACCAGAGATGCTGTCTGATGTCGTCTGAAACAGTCTGATGGACCTTGTGTGGTGCAGTCTGGTTCAGAGCAAAGTCTGTTGTAGTCTGATGCAGTCTGATATAGTCTGCTATATAGAGTGATGCAGTCTGCATCAGACGTGGTTGCTGAGATGACCGATGAAGTTTGATGCAGTCTGATTGATAGAGCAATGAAGTCTGATGTACTCTGATGCGGTCTGAAGAAGTTTGATACAGTCTACTGTATAGAGTAATGCAGTCTGGTTGATAGAAAAGATTGGGTTTGATGCAATCTGGTTGATCAAGCATTGCAGCCTGAATTCAGTCTGCTGGATCTTGATGCAGTCTGATGCAGACTTTGAGCTAGATTGAGCAGGATCCTGATGATGCAATCTGGCTGCTGAAGCAATGGATCTTGATATTGTCTGATGAAATCTGATGCAATCTGATTGATAGAGCAATGCAGTCTGGATCTTTATATTTACATTTATGCATTTAGCAGACGCTTTTATCCAAAGCGACTTACATATTTGTCAACTATCAAACACATCAGGGTCAGTCTCCCTTAGAGCAACTTAGGGCTAAGTGCTCAAGGGCGCAACGGTGGCAGCCAGGATTCGATTCCACACTTTTCCAGGCTACTTGCATGCTAGCAAGGTTCCTTAACCACTACGCCACCACCACCCAACAAAACAAAAACAAAGGAGCTGGCCATATCCAAGG
>JAIFZK010000088.1:765000-780000 GCA_027481765.1 Tenualosa thibaudeaui
CTCTCCTCACAGTCAGACGGAGAGGAGGAGGTTGGTGTGGCACTTAACTTTCTAAACAACACATTGTGCTCTGCCATCGTTGCTACTTTGTGTGTGTGTGTGTGTGCGTGTGTGTGTGTGTGTGTGTGTGTGTGTGCATGCGCGCAATGGCACAGGACGATCGTCTCTGACCTTTAAAGCACACAACACAGATAAGCATTCAACCCATCAGACAGAGATGAGCACACACACACACACACACACACACACACACACACACACACACACACACACACACACAGAGGCAGGCACCAGATTGCCTCGGCTCTCTTCAGCTGAATCCACCTTGTTTACTTTTGTTTTGTCTTTTCTCTGCTATACCCAAACAACACAGAACACAGTGTGTGTGTGTGTGTGTGTTTGTGTGAATGCATGAGTGTGTGTTTGTTGTTTATCAGTTTGTTGTGCCATTGTGTGAGGCCTCTGTGGTCTCCTGTTCTTAGTCAGTAAATATGCTGCTTACTTCTTAATGTGTGTGTGTTTGTGTGTGTGTGTGTGTGTGTTTGTGTATTTTTACTATTATTTTATCTGAATTATTATCTTCCTTTTTCTTTCTTAATCATAGGTCACAGATCTGATAAATATATTGAATATCTAGCAGATGTTTTTACCTGCTGTGGATGTGGTACCCATGGTTTCCCATGGTTTCCCATGAGGTATCCACAGCTCGTCACCAGTGAGGCTATTGAGTGAGCAATTTTGTAAACAAAGATTTATGTTTAAAACTCTCTGTCTGACACTAAAGGAGAAATCCAGTGGGAATCAATCCATAGTCCTGTTGTGCCAGGCCGCTGTGTGCTGTCTGCAGAAAAAAGAGCCAGAAAATTGGATACAACATAGTTCGAGTCACAAACAGGCAGCTAATGTTAACTAAATGGGGCATAGGAAAATGAAATAAGTCACTATGCCCCATTGAGTTAGTGTTAGCTGCTCTCACCATTCTCTTTCTTTCCTGTCAGCAGCACTCGGTGACCTAGAACAACAATTGATTGACACTGGATTTCTCCTTTCACCTGTGTGATGTCTTTGAGCATCTTATTTCTCATGGATATATGTATGTGTGTGTGTGTTTTTATGTGACTGTTTGTGAGGGTGTGTAGATATGTGTTTGTGTGTCTGTGTGTGTTTGAATCTGTGTGTCTTTCGGTCTATGATTGTGTGCATTTGTGGGACTATCTGGGAATGTGTGTGTGTGTGTGTGTGTGTGTGTGTCTGTATATATGTATGCATTTGCCTTGCACATAGATTTGCCTCATAGAAGCAGTCTGCAATGAGGTCTCAGGGGTGAGGGTGTTGGGTAAGTGTGTTTGTGTGTCTGTGTACTTTGTGTGTGTGTGTGTGTGTGTAGAGGTTATCCATCGGCTCAAACACTCATTTATCTCGTCCCATTTAGCAATGTTTCTCTCAGGCGGAAACCATGGCAACGCTGCCTGAGGGAACAGGGACCTGGTGTCCTCGAGGGGTTTTTTAGACAGGAACCGAAGGCAAAGGTGCTGCAGAACCACAAACACACTCTGAATCTTCCAGGGTAGAACCCAAACAGTTGCCTTCATTATTCCTCTGAACCAGAACTGCACCACTAGCAGAAAATAAAACTACTGCAGAGATGTTAAATTTAACCTGCCTCAACTTAAAACACACACACACACACACAGAGGGAGAGGGAGAGAGAGAGAGACAAGAGAGAGAGAGAGACTGGTTCACTTGCTTCAGAGCCAGTGTCTAAATCAGAACCAAACTAATAAACAAAGGCACCAACACCAACCTCCTTCAGACCTCAAGCCCAACCTGGCAACATTCACGGTTCACTCCAGCAGTGGCAGGTGTTGTTCGGGCCGTATGACAGAATATTTATTTTGCTTTGAATGCTTCCTATCTGTATGAAATGACCCAGAAATACTTAATGAGAAGACTAGGTCCATAATGGAATTCTGAATTCTCAACGAGAGGGCTACACTGGAATTCTGACATGCTCCAGACATACTCGATGTGAAGACAAGGGCCACAATGCAATTGAAGCACTGTGTTCACACACTTACACAGTGTTTCACAATGCCAGTTTTCTAGGTCTAATTTGTAGTTTGTCCAATATTTGCAATGCTCTCATGTCAGCTCCACTGGATTAAAGAAGAGGCAATCTGTTGCTGCTTAAAGGAGAACAACTTCCTGTTAAAGGAAGAACTCTGTTTAAAGGAGAACTCTGGCATGTTTAAACCTTGATCTCGTTAGAGGGCTTCCAGACTTTCATTCGGTACAAAAATGCTGAAGATCTATATAGAAATAGAAGCGAGGTAGCTAACTAATACCATAAGCACAAAAAAACGAGTAGATACGAGCACATTTGGGGTTTTATTTTGATGTGCTGCATAGAATCTACCATGGTAGCTATGTTTGGTGATTGTTTATGATATTAGCAAGCTAGCTCGAGTGAATGCATAGCTGGGTTGTGTCCGTGTGAGTATCTATGTGTGTGCACATGTAAACACACACACACACACACACACTCAAACACTGCAGTTTCAAGCAGCTCCCCTTGGATGTGTTGCCCTGTGTCTGTAGGTCATTAGCGCATTTGTACCGCAGCTTTAGCAGCAGTGTGTGTATGCGTGTCTATGCGTGTGTGTGTGTGTATGTGTGTTTATTTCTCTGGTGTCTGTGGATCATTAGCGCATTTGTCCCACAGCATTAGCAGACGCTCAGCACTTTATTAAGGATAGCAGGCACCCAAATGATGAAATCTTCTGCAAAACACAGAATGAAGTGTGTGTGTGTGTGTGTGTGTGTGAGAGAGAGAGAGAGAGAGAGAGTGTGTGTGTAAAACACAGCTCTAACGAGCAGCCAAAGCTCAGAGAGCAGACAGACCAGGGCCAGATCTGAGCCTTTGTTGGCTCACACATGGGCTACAGCTGGTGTGTGTGTGTGTGTGTGTGTGTGTGTGTGTGTGTGTGTGTGAGGTATAATTGGGCAATAGAACATGACTACCATGTCTGCTCCATCATGTGATGGAGGCTTGCTCTTGTGTGTTGTAACCTGGGCTGAGTTTCCCAAAACAGATTAATCATGATCATGACAGATTGATCGAAAGAACTTTTCTTTGGCTTGTATGATGTCAACACTATGGATCACATGTACTGTATATCTGGGAGTGTTTTTAGGAATGTTCTCAGTCAACAATTTTTTGTTTTGGAAAATGGCCTAAAAGATCATAACTTGGACGTTATAATCTTCTTATGCTGCTAATAACCCTAGTCCTGTTTGATCCAGTTCTGTTATAGTGTGTGCACACCGGGCCAACGGTTGGATGTCTGATAGTGTCACTAACTGTGATGAGTTTCTGTGGCCCAAATCTGAGTGGTTTGCATAGCTCAGCCAAAATGCGCAGACCTCTGCTGGTATGGTATGGTATGGTATGAATTTATTGTCAATTCTTCACATCTACAAGACATACAAAGGAATCGAAACTGCGTTTCTCACTCCCCTGTGGTGGGAGAGCAAGGGGCCGCTGCCGGATGCCCGCGCCGCCCATGTGCCCGCGCCGCCCCTGCTTTCTCGTTTGCTGCGATTTAACATGTTGAATGCGCAACAGAGCCACTGGCAGCAACAGCAGCAGCTGCCAATCGATATCATGGTCAGTTCTCTAATGTCGGCCCAGTTTGCGCACACCACAGGTCTGCTTGTTCTCTGTCTGTCTACTCATGTTGGTCCTTCAGCCTGCCCCGGTTGCTTGCAAAGTACTTGATCTTATTTTTGCTCCTTCCTCTGGCTTCTCTACACTCTGTTTCTGTACTGGGTGATTCCAGTGTCATATCTCACTCTCTTTCTCTTTCTCTCTCTCTCTATTTCTCCCTCAATATCTATTGCCTCTATCACTCATCTCATTCCTAAAGTCCCCTGAGTCTTAAAGGTGTGTGTGCGTGCATGTGCACATGCATCTGCATGTGTGCATGATCGAAAGTGTGTGTGTGTGTGTTTATCTCCTGTCCTGGCCATGACAGCTGTCAATCATAGGTATGATGAGCAGCCTGAGAGCTGGCGCTGGACAGCAGTGACTTACTGATTATAGATCTTACTGATCTATAATAAAACACCAGAGACGCCACCATACCATACCACATCACACCACACTGGTCCTCTGTGTGTACTGTACTTACACACATACTTTGTGTGTAAGTACAGTACATTATAGGGAAGAGTAAGATTATAAGGTCTGGCTCAGTTGGTCCTGTTGAGGTTTTAGTGGGAGGGGGAATTCAGATGAAGCCTGCTTACTACAAGCTGGACAATGACACTGTGGCTTTTATACTTATATGGAAGGTGTATGAGCTGTTGTGTGAGGCTGGGGAGAATGGAAATGTGTTTTTTAAAATATGAAATTGCATTGTCCTGATTGTATTATTTAACACTATAAAATTGACAGAATAAAGGAGTGTTAAGCTTTTCTCTCTCTCTCTCTCTCTCTCTCTCTCTCTCTCTCTTTCTCACTCACATCCTCTTTCCCCCCATCTCTCTCCCTCTTTCTGTGTCTCTCTCTCAATTCTCAGTTAAAGAGATACTTTATTGATGTGACAAAACATATGCTGTATTGTCTAAGCATTCACAGAAATAATGGGAAATCTGTGCAGAAAAGAGAGTATGAGTGTATATACTGTATGAGTGTATGTACACATACAGTACATTGGGAAAAATACCTTTGGTCCCCTACAGAGACATTTAACCCTGTTACAGTTACAGAGGCTGGTCTAGCCTGGTTAAAGCCAGATCCAAGCCAGATCAAGGGCATTGCCCCCCCCCCCCCCCCCCTCTCTCTATCTCTCTGCTGGCTGCAAGGAGTGGAGATTGGTATATTCCTCTGGTGTTCCAAAATACCCACATCAGTCTGAGAGCTGTGAACTGAAGCCCTGTAACATGAATGTGGGATGTGATATTATGCAGCCCATATGCAGATCCCCTGGAGGAGAGGCCAAAAGTGACCGGAGAAAATGAAACAAGGACATTACAGAATGGCATTTTACCAGTCTGTGAGCTGTGTGTGTGTGTTTGTGTGTGTGTGTGTGTGTGTGTGTGTGTGTGTGTGCACGCATCTTGCTCAAGCGTGACAGCTGCCATTCAAAGTCATGATTATAACAGTCTGGTGAAGTGTGCTGGACAGAGATGACAGGCTGGTGCCCCCAGCACAGCACACACACACACGCACGCACGCGCGCGCACACAGCATGCACACACACACACGCACACACACTGCCAAACACAGAACAAAACACTGCAAAGCACCAGATACCAGATGCAAAGCACCTCAATCACAGACGAGAGAATGAGATTAGAGAACAGAGATGGATAGATATGATCTGTGCACCTGATTTGGCTCTGATCTGGCCCAGTTATGGCTCTGATCTGACTCTGATCTGGAATCTGTCCTTGATCTAGTCCAGTTATGGCTCTAATCTGGCTCTGATCTGGGATCTGTCCTTGATCTGGCCCTGATCTGGCTTTAACCAGGCTAGACTTGCCTCTGTAACAGTAACAGGGTTAAATGTCTCTGTAGGGGACCAAAGGTATTTTCCCCAGAAGCCCTGAGGTAGACACCAGTGCATGACACTCACTACACATCTGTACTTCACATCATTTGCATAATTTAGTCAAGTTCAGCGCTTTGAGAGATCACAGGCACTTAATGAGTCCTCCGTTTAGAGACGCTTCATTTAGGTCCAACACACACACACACACACACACACACACCATGCGCGCATACAAACAGCAATTTAGCTGAATAAATCACCACACTGTTTTTCACGCATCATTCATTAGGCAACCACATGTTTTACTTCTCAAATATATCACAAATATACTGTATTTTAAAGGTTAGCGCTAGGGCACTGTGATGTACACAAACAACCCACTTTTCTCCTATTTTGAGTCTTCTGGGTTTGCAAGATTTTGTCAGTATAAATATGCTGTTAATATGCTGCGGTGTTAATGATCTTGGTTGATATTGCATTGTGCTTACACTGTGCTAGTGTTCCTTTGTGTTTAATGTTAGCAACTTGGAGAGTTTTTCTCTTAAAGCTATGTGTCCATAACATTGTTTATAACATGCTAATAGGGGAGAAAATAACATACGTTTTTTCATACTGAAGTGCAATTAGTTCTCTATGACCTCTGTGTTAATAACATGGTTTATAACATGCTACACATGTAGTGTGGAGGAGCTACTCAGCTGACTGGCACTTGAGGTGACTGGTGTGCAGGAACTGATTACCATGGAGAACTTGTATGACTTCCCCATGCACCTAATCCACAATTTGCATGAAATTAAAATGATAAAGAGAAAAAAAGCTGAGAAACTTATTCTGTAATTTATTAGGACACAGGATGTTAATAACAGATCATTTATTCATTCCTACATTAATATTACATATATTTATTAATATTCATTGGCACTCCACATCCATATTTATTAAGTAAAGTTCTGTAGGGTTGGGAGTGATTTCTTCTTTTAAGTGTATTATCCTGTGCCAGTTACAATCATTTTGCTGTCTCAGTGAGCAAGACACTTTCTCAAACAGAAACACACACACAAACACAATAAACACTGACAGGATATACAAAAACACAGACAGAAATGCTCTTCTGAGACACCAAGTGAAACACAATAAATAGATCCAAATACACAGACACAGACGTAAAGATGCACACAGACACACTGACACACACATGCGTACACACATGGTCACACTCACTGACACTTCAGGCAGCCGCCACTGAAACTGAGAAAAATACCCCCGCCCACCCCATACAAACACACACACACACACTTGTCCCATCCACCTCAAGTGTGTTACGAAAAGGCGCTTGTTAGCAGGTGACAGAACTATTTCCATGAGCTTTCAGCACTACAGGCTTGGATTTAGTCATCATCCTAGCACCATCACCTGATCAGATGCCAGCAGAAGGCTATACCCTGTGGCAGTGGGCAAAGGCGTCATTCCGTTACATTACTTTTATGCATTCAGCAGACGTTTTTATCCAAAGCAACTTACATCTTGTCAACTATCAATTGTTCAGGGCCAATCTCCCTAGAGCAACTTAGGGATAAATGCCTTGCTTAAGGGCACACTGGTGGCAGCTGGGATTTGAACCCACAACTTTTCAGGCTACTTGCACGCTAGTCAGGTTCCTTAACCATACGCTACCACCGCCTATTATCATTCCATAGATAGTGCACTTAAAATACACTCCCCACTTTCTCTCTCTGCTTCTCTACTTTTATCACACTCCTGCACTTTCAGCTCCTGCCAATGTTAGCAATGTTAGCAAGTTGCACTCTTGGTAAGGTTTTTAACTGCGTTGTACCTTGAATGTTGATCCTCTGTTTGTAAGATGCTTTAGATAAAAACTGCTAAATATGTTAAAGTAAATATAAATGCATAAACCGGGTTTGAGTCTGACCTGAGATCCTTTCCCAATCCTTCTGCATTTCTCTAGCCCACTCATTTCCTGTCACTCTTTACTGTCCAATCAGAATAAAGACAAAAATATACTCTGCTCTGCCATTGGCCTGGTTTCTCTAATCTCTGACATTGGGCTCTCCAATCTCCACCATTGGGCTGGGCTCTCCAATCTCCTCCATTGGGCTGGTCTCTCTAATCTATGCCATTGGACTGGTCTCTATCTATGCCATTGGACTGGTCTCTCTAATCTCTGACATTGGGTTGTTCTCTCTAATCTCGACCATTGAGCTGTTCTCTTAAATCTTTGAGACTAAGATGATCTCTCTAATCTCTGACACCGGGCTGTTCTCTCTGATCTCCGACATTGGGCTGTTCTCCACCATTTGATTGTTCTGTCTAACCTGACACTGCTCCCTCTAATCTCCGCCATTGGGCTGGGCTCTCCAATCTCCACCATTGGGCTGGGCTCTCCAATCTCCACCATTGGGCTGGGCTCTCCAATCTCCACCATTGGGCTGGTCTCTCTAATCTATGCCATTGGACTGGTCTCTATCTATGCCATTGGACTGGTCTCTCTAATCTCTGACATTGGGTTGTTCTCTCTAATCTCGACCATTGAGCTGTTCTCTTTAATCTTTGAGACTAAGATGATCTCTCTAATCTCTGACACCGGGCTGTTCTCTCTGATCTCCGACATTGGGCTGTTCTCCACCATTTGATTGTTCTGTCTAACCTGACACTGCTCCCTCTAATCTCCGCCATTGGGCTGGGCTCTCCAATCTCCACCATTGGGCTGGGCTCTCCAATCTCCGCCATTGGGCTGGTCTCTCTAATCTATGCCATTGGACTGGTCTCTATCTATGCCATTGGACTGGTCTCTCTAATCTCTGACATTGGGTTGTTCTCTCTAATCTCGACCATTGAGCTGTTCTCTTTAATCTTTGAGACTAAGATGCTCTCTCTAATCTCTGACACTGGGCTGTTCTCTCTGATCTCCGACACCGAGCTATTCTCCACCATTTGATTGTCCTCTCTAATCTGACACCGCTCCCTCTAATCTCTGCCTTTGGGACGTTCTCTCTAATCTCCGCCATTGGGATGCTCTCTCTAATCTCTGCCATTGGGATGGTCTCTCCACCATGTCCATGCATCTCTCTGGGTGTCTGTGCTGTGAGTCTCAATCCACTGCCAGAGCAGCAGAGCAGGTGTCTTTAATGATCCTGCAATATTCACCATCTGCTGAAGCAGCACCGCTAACCCAGTCCTTGGCCTCTAGACACAGATACACACACATACACATACACAGTGGTAGAGCTTTTTTTGCAGCTTAACGTGATGCAGTTAGGCTTATGTGCTCAAACAAAGACTCTCTTGCACTCACTCACTCAAACACACACACACACACACACACACACATGCACACACACACACACACACACTTCCCGGCATTGGCTACGATAGGAATCGTCAAGCCTGAACTGTGCTTGACAGGTGAAACACACAGCAGGTCTTCCATCTGCGTCAGAAAAGCAAAGTTCATCATGTGGAAAACTGCACGCTAAGGTCAAACATCCAGCGTCTGTTTTCGTGGCTCCTCTGCTCCCTGTTTGTCAGGAGGAGTTCAGGTGCCTGAACTGAGAAAATGTCAAATGAATCTAAGCAGGTATTGACTTTTTCTACCATGTTATAACTCCACTTCCCTCACTGCACACACACACACACACACACACACACACACACACACACACACACACACACACACACAGTCCTTATACCTCCACACAACTGAAGTGATTTCAACACTATCCAAACAAACACACATAAACACAAAGTCATGCATGGGGGTATGGGCCACACCCAGTGCAAACACGTATACGAATGCATAGTCTATACTAGTCACTTTGCTAGTACGTACCTCAAGGTTTTCAGTCACAAACACGTTTATCACAGTTCTGCACAGTTCATAATATTCTCATTCCACTCTGTGATTTTTTTTAAATTATGTATTGCTGGCACTTTAAATGATCAACGTGAGTGTTTTTAATTAATTTTTTTGTGATTTATCTTTTGAGTTTTGTGGAATAGGATTGTTTATTTCTTCAGGTGTTGTTGTGTTGTTCTTTTAGCTGACATATTGTCTGTGCTTTCATGTTGTATACTGTGTATGTTGGGTGCATGTTGTCTAGTGTGTACTGGTGTAGGTGCGGGCAGTGCTGGGGCCGTTAGGTCTCCAGGGGCCCCTCATGTGTGGAGGGAAGCCTCCTTCTACACTACTAGTGGATACACTGTTACCATGAACTATAATTTGTCATAATCTATAGCAATTTAGTTAGCTATTTTATCTTAATGTTAACTGACTGACTTTAATATTGCTCCTCTGTCTCATACAACACAGTCTTGGTGGTAGGCCTACCTGCCCGCTCCCTGCCCCGACTCAGCGCAGCTACGCTATGCCACTCCTAGTGTGGTTTTCTCCGCTAGTAAAGTGCTACCTTTCTTAGTCAGAGCTCACTTCGGAAGAGACAACTGTCTCAATGTGCTTAACCCTGCGTACACAATGAATGAATGAATGAATGAATAATTAAATAAATAAATACAATTACATTGCTACAAATACACTCAAACACACACATAAATACACTTTGCCCACCCACACACTCATAAGGAGGGGCTAGAGAAAACTTGAATGCCTTGTACATACACACACACAGTCACATGACTCCACTAGTTTCATTTAGTTTATTATGCAATGGATGTGCAGTTTCTCTGTCTTTTTTTCATACACACACACACATACACACACACACACTCTCCCCCTCCTACACACACATACACACCGGCATGCATACTGACACACATACACACTCACTCTTTCTCCTCTCCTCGTACACACACACACACACACCTACTTGCATACCTACATACACACACACACACACGATCCTTGGTCTGCCCCCATAATGCATCAGCTCTCGTGTCAACCTGATTTGTCTCGTCTGACACACAGGAGAGCCGGCAGTTTAGCGTCAAGGGGCGAGCCGAGCCGAGACGCTCGCAGATCAAACGCGGGGTCGCGCGTCGATGTGACAGACACCAGACAGACCTGCCTCGTTAGCTAGAGGAAGAGAAGAAGGGAGGGAGGAGGAGAGGAAGAGAAAGATGAGGGGGCGGTGAAGACGAGGAATGTCAAACCGAAAACAGCAGAAGCAAAGGAACGAGCAAAAGAAGAGGAAGCGAAGGAGGAAAGTTCTTGAAGAACTGATGAGCGGTAGAGACTTATAGATGGAGCACAGCGGGTGGCAGTGATGGGTGGGAGAGGCAGCATGGCACAACTTCACTGACTGGCAAAAGATACACACACGCTCGCGCGCACGCAAACACACACAAACATACACACATGCACATACATGCCTCTAACAGTAAGGAGCATTGTAGAACATAGCTGTCAGCTGTCCAGCAATTGTGCGCACACACACACCTCTAAATTATGGTTCAGGGCCACAGCCAGTTCAGGTAACACTTGCCCGCAGGAGGCTTGCACACGGTTTGATTGTGTGTGTGTGTGTGTGTGTGTAAGTCTGTAAATATATGTGAATTAATGTTTCCAGCACTGACTGTGAAAATAGCTCTTTCTAGTCACTGGTTTCTTGAAATAGCATCGGAAATGAAGCTGGAGTGGGTTTGACAATCGGAGTCTTTTGAGGGAAACTCGCCACGGCTTTGTAAATGGGCCGGAGCCCGGCGCATTTGAATTATTCGTGCTGTTTGCAGAAATGGGCGCCACTTAGGGATAAAACGCCTGTAATCTCCCGTAGACACGCGCACCCGCCTGAATCTCTCGTCACGCCGTCGTTACCCTGCTGCGCGAACTCGTTTGCTGCCTCCAGGCGACTGGTTTCATCTGCGCGGGCCGGTTGAGGGCGCAGAGACGCTTTGGGACTTTGATCGTTCCGCTCGCTGTGTATGTGCGTGCTGGTGTGGTGCGCCGGTGCACACTAGAGTTAAACCCGTTAAAAGGCTTTTTTGCTCGGATGCTGCAACTGTGCCTGCCATGGAATGGCAGGACGTTTGCAAAGGATGTATGCGCGCGCGTGTGTGTGTGTGCATGGAGCAAATTAGTTACCAAATAGTACCATTTACTCTGAACCATACAAACATGCCCGTAATCACACATATCCTTTGACACGGTAGGAATAAGGTCAAGTGCAGCAAACAGTTCATAATGACTGTAGCGAGGAAACCAACACGTCAATGTCATTAAAGGCCGCGCGACACCGACACTTCAGCCTGCCGGGGTGACAGTGCGCGCTTGTGGGAAGTTGAAGCTCTTTCATGTGGAGTAGCGCAGCTGGTTAACAGTGAAGGCGCGAATGCGGCAATCCATTGGCTGTGGGGTTTGTAAATTTCCCTCCGCGCAGTCCAATGGCTGCTGGAGACGAGGGAAGAGAGAGAGAGAGCGAGAGAGAGAGAGGCGGGGAGCGACTGACTGGTACGGCCTTGGTTCCCTCTCCCCTTCTCGTGTCTTTTTTTCCGCTCCTCTCTCCTGCTTTCCGTATCTATGAAGGCAGTTTGACTGTCATCCACTGCCACTCTGCAGCGGACCAAAAGCACATTAGTTTGAATGTATGTAGGTCATATACGGAGTGTGATGTTGCCGCAGCACTTCTGAGCTGAAATTTTGAGGTGTCCCCTCTGTCGTTCGGGCAATGAGATTGCGCTTGGATTGTACCAGGGCAGCAGACGGGAGTTTTATTTTGCCTGGCGTGGTGTGAGTGTGCGTGCGTGTGTGTTAGTGTGTGTATGTGTGTTTGTGTGCGTGTGTGTGCTTTCAGCTCCGACCCATGAAGTCAGGACTAAATGAACAGAGCGACATGATGCCGAAACCGCAAAGGTAAGCGACACGAGCTGATACCAGCACCAGCCGGTTCTTCTCCTTAACATCCCGACTTCTGTTTTCAGAAATATCTGGCAGGGAAAAAAAACATATCTGTTCGGTCTTTTCCCCCTCTCTGGCGCGCGAGGAGACATGTTTTGCGTAAGAAAGCTCAGATCGCTCCCGCTACCGGGCATTTCATTCCGATGTAAGCAGAAAGTGCACGCGCAACCTGTTTTCCTCTATTTTTGTTTTTGCTTAGATACGGACGGTAACTGACAGGTGTGATATGTATGTAGAGGCCCTGAGACGTTTTTGGTGATAGTTGACAATGGGAGACAGCACCTCGTTGGTAGCATGGAGATGCTCCGCACAGGTTATAGCCTATTTTCAACAAGCGGTCCTGTTGGTCGCAGGCTACCGCATCACTAAAGCCTCGCTCATTTGGGGCAAAATGATTTAGCTGAATGCAGAGTTTCAATACGCAGCTGTGCTCTCGTCGTCTCTAACCTGTAGCTAGTTTTTTTTTTTTAACGGAAAATTGTTACAGATTTTGGTAAAGAAAATGAGTGGACATAGTTGTTTTTAAAACTGTTCTATTGAAATGAGCAAAACGTAGTAAGCAGCATGAGTAATGGTGGTGACGGACCACCATTTGGATTATGAGAAGCAACAGCCTCAACTGCCAGTCGCCTTCAAGGACACACACACCTCCGCGCGCGCACACACACACAAACACACACTCACACACACCACTCAGTCCGTCCCCAACATTTCTCTTGCTGGCGTGTGCGCTCACACGTCACATCTGGACCAAGGCTCGGGACACGGCGCATGCTAATGGCAAATATCGCCGTGACCCCTCCGCTGGCCGTCAGCCCCGCACCCTTAGGCTTTCCGCATACCCTCGTTAAGAGACAGAACATCAGACAGGCTGCAGTCCCCCTCCGAGGCTGTGTTTTGTGGCGCTACACTGATCTGCAAGTTCATGGGAAAGCCACAAGGTGGTACTGTGGACATCTGCTTGCTCCGTGCAGTGTAAGGGACGCGGCTCCCTCGCGGTGGTGCTGAAATAGGTTTCTCCCGGACTCGTACGTGAGAGAACTGCTCAATGTTCTGCGCTTGAGCTCTCTCCACCGCATGGCCGTGGCGGTGCGCAGTTAAGAACGTCCCAGTGCTGTGGGCCTTGTAGCATGATCCAGATGCACTGCCCACAATCAGCTGTGTGTGTGTTTGTGTGTGTGTGTGTGTGTGCCCACACATTGGTTAGTGGCAGTGGTGCTGTTGTGTTAGATAGGGTGCTTAAATCACACAACTGGCTCCTGGCATGTTGGATCCTCTCTCTCTCTCTCATACAAATGCACACACACACACACACACACACACATACATACATAAAATAGCAGTAGTGTGTATGTGTGTAAAGAAGGACCAGGTCAGAACCAACTCTGATGCACCACAAATGCACCACATTATACGCCGCACATCAGATCCATAGACTAGCACACCTAACCAGATCCAGACAGCAAGTCTTGGGTCAGATTGGTGACAGAACACCAACCCACAACATGCAGTTTTTCACACATGCTCTCTCTCTTTCTCTCTCTCTCACACACACACCTCCATTCATACTGACACACAGACACACACACTCTCTTCCCCTTGCACATACACACACACACACACACACACACACACAGATGCAAGCTAATGAACTTCAGGAGGCTGATTGAGGCTGAGTTGGACCACCCTCAGACCCTCATACACACACACAGTAACACACAGTGCTGCTCCACTTTCAGCAACAGGTTGGACATCACACACATCAGGAAGAAAGACACCAATGAGGTTACAGTTCAAGAGTTCGAGCTGACTGATATTTACCAAACTCTTTCACAAAAGTGACACATACAGCACAATACCTGTAGTGGCAAGTTTGGGAATCATTTCTGGGCCTGAATGTTAGGTAGTGTTGTTACTGAGTCTGTAAAGCCCAGAACAGAGGCCTCCGTACACCCTGCCTGACAAGAATACTCCACTTTTGACATTATTACTTCAATTATAATAATATTTCAATGTCTTCAATAGAAAGGCAACACGTCAGATGCAAACTCTGCTGTCACCATTTAAATTGTGATTCAGTTCTATTTTTGTCAGCAACGCTCGGTAAAAGTCATTATTTATCAGATGCTTATCAGGTAAAAATTCCAGTGACAGCATCTACATGAGCATGTGACAGAATGTGGCAGTTGACTCGTGTCGGCATCAGCGCTGATGTACAGAGCGCTTAGGAGACGCAACGGTAATGGGGTGCTCTACATGCAGCCACATGCCCAGGAGACTGGGGGAAGCTAGTAGGACTGGAGACAGCAGGGATGGAGGGATGGAGGGATGGATGGACATGGATGCAGATGGGTGGCGTTTGGTGTGATGTTGTCTGGTGTGGCGTAACGTGGCGTGGAATGGAGTGGTGTGGCGTGGCATGGTGTGTGTGATGTGGTGTGGTGTGGTGTGGTGTCACCCCAGAACATAAGAGGACAGTGTAGTAGTGAGGTGTAGTAGGCACACAATATAGAAAATGTAGTAGAGAGATGCAATAGGCAGAGCATATAAGAGGAGAGTTGAGTAGAGAGGTGTAGT
>JAIFZK010000088.1:782500-805000 GCA_027481765.1 Tenualosa thibaudeaui
TCTTTTGGCTCCACCACAACGATGTGAAAGCGGCTGATGCATCAGGCTACCTGCTAAGCCCAGGCTTCACCAAAGTGCCGCTCCTTGGTTTCCTTCACACCCAACATGAAAGAGTGTAGTTGCCACAGGTTGTCTATGACAGGGGTGCCCAAGGGTGACTGACCAGATGATTTTTTAAAAACCCACCCCACCCTCCTTACTCCCATCTCAGATGTACAAGTTCTGCAGTTCTGAAGTTCTGCAAGCTCTCCTTTGCTTCAAATCTACCGTGGATTGGCTTTGTTCTTGTACTCTCATTCAACGTGTCCTTCAGCACTTTTACAAATGCCACATTATGAATCATCTACAACCATCATCATGCTGCTTGTATTCTGTATCAGTGATCTTTGCCATTTGTCATTGGCTTGTCATTATAGTTGTAATGAATTCCTTTGTCATGCTTTCATTACAACCTTGTTGCAAAAAATATATCAGAACTATTTACAAGGTTTCTGGGCAGTCAGTTTATGTTCTGTTAACAAGCAAGCTTCTCACGATTGCCTACAAAGCAGTGTCTGCTGACGAAGCGCTGAATTTAAAACATTATTGAAAGATAGGCACAGTACAATTGAGAAATCCTGACACTAAATTCAAAACGATGTCTTACAGTATTAGCGAGGTCTATACAGTGCACTAGCATGTTGCTAAAAGTACCTATAAATAGGCTGCTGAAATACACCAACAAACCAAAACAAAGCGAGTGGACGATCTCGACCAATCACACACAGAAACATTAATCACATGTTAACATTCACAGCACTACTTACCTCACAGTTTTTATGACGTGATGTCACTCAATCAGTCTAGCAGAGATGTCCTGGAAGAGTTTTGGTCAGTGGAGATAGAGAGAAATGCTTATTAAGTCCTTTCAACAAAACAGCAGTGTCTGCTCAACTTAAGTCATAACGCATATGCTTCATAAGTCACAAAAATTAACGAAATCTTTTACACAGTTTGCCATTTAACTAAATGTAAGGTAACTTTGTTTGCTAACTAGCCAGCGTGCTGGTTTATCTGGGCGTTGTTATGGAAACCCTGGTCCCGTTGCGAGTTGTTGCATTGGTGTGAATGCTTCAGTTTCTAGACAGAACGTCTCAGCAATTGCTGTTTTTTTTTTTTAGAATTTTGCAGTTCATCTCATCATAAATATTGGGTTTGAACTGGGGAAGACTGAGACTGAAGTCATTGATAGTTGTCTATAGTTGTGAGATTGTTAGTTGCTTTGCAGAAAAACGCTTGCTAAATGCATAAATGTCAATGTAAATGTAACGTAATGCTGCAAGGTGGAGTGTAAACTATAGACAAGGATAAAGAGTGACGAACTGTTGACGATGATCAGGATTAAGCTCTGCTTGTTGTGATAAGTGTGTGCACGGCTCTACAGTGGCCTATGGCAAATATGAATGGTGAACGGTCCTATTTTCATTGAGCCAATTATCTTGTTATTGCAAAAAGATACCATGAAACATCCTGATATTGTGTTTTTTATTGCCAATCCCCAGTGTGAAGGAGAATATAAAGTAGAACAAGACACTCAGAAGAGCATGTTGTTTTAGTGTTTGATGATTTGTGTGTGTGTGTGTATGTTGTGTATGTGTGTGTGTATCCACTGAAGACTTCATTAGCTGAATGGAACTCAGAGGAGAAGCACTGCTGTGCACAAGAACAAGTGGTCGTTTAGGCTCTTCACTGTTGCTCTTTAAACACAAGTGCACACACACACACACACACACACACACACACACACACACACACACAAACACACACACAAACTCTCTCTCTTTTTCTCTCTCTCTCTTACACACACACACACAAACTCTCTCTTTTTCTCTCTCTCACACACACACACAAACTCTCTTTTTCTCTCTCTCTCTCTCTCTCTCACACACACACACACACACACACACAAACTCTCTCTCTTTTTTTCTCTCTCTCTCTCACATACACACACAAACTCTCTCTCTTTTTCTCTTTCTCTCACACGCACAAACTCTCTCTCTTTTTCTCTTTCTCTCTCTCACACACAGACACACACAAACTCTCTTTCTCTCTCTCTCTCTCTCTCTCACACACACACACACAAACACACACACCACAAGAATTCTGTTTACAGACGAGCCTCACACATTAAGAGTTATGTGCACGCAAGAGCATTGACAACACACACACACACACACACATGCACATTCCTGCAAAGCTGCACATAATCATACATAGTCACAGATTACACACCAGAAAAGGGTCCCCTGTTCACCCTGGGTACACACCACACACACACAAACACACACACACACACACACACACACTCACTCACATGTCCTGTTGAGCTCTGTGTGAGGCTGAGGAGTGACAGAAGTGTGAAGGGTGCTAATTGGTTTGTCTGATTGGTCCATGTACACACACACACACACACACACACACACTTCTCTCTCAACAGTGTGAAGCATCACTCAGAGTAGAACAGAGGGAGAGAGAAAGATGGAGGGGGCGAGAGAGTGAAA
The DNA here is from genome assembly GCA_027481765.1 of Tenualosa thibaudeaui. NCBI lineage: Eukaryota > Metazoa > Chordata > Actinopteri > Clupeiformes > Clupeidae > Tenualosa > Tenualosa thibaudeaui. Next base: position 785,041 of record JAIFZK010000088.1, read on the forward strand.
AGAGGCAGAGAGAGATGGAAGGTATGAGAGAGTGGAGAGAGAGAGAGAGAGAGAGAAAATAGATTGAGTGGGATAAAGGGAGCAGAAAGAGGGAAAGAGCGAGGGAGAGAGAGAGAAGATCGAGCGGGAGAAAGGGGAGCAGAAAGAGGGATAGATAGAGAGAGAGAGAGAAAAGATGGAGGGGAAAAGGGGAGCAGAAAGGGAAAGAGAGAGAGAGAGAGAGAGTGTGGGGTCTAACACTTCTTTATTTAACCGCGGCCTTTTCTCACAGCTAACTCACTAAAACACATTAAAACATTAAAACACAAAGACTCTGAAACACACTGACCACTTGTACTCCATTGCATCCATAAAGACAAAAGAGGCTGAAATGCTGAGGAAGTCTCTTCCTGTAGCTTTCTCTCGGTCTGCACACCTGAACAAACTTCTCAGATTCTTCGTTAGTTATTTAGATAGTGTTTCGATGCAACCACACGCTAACATTCTTTCAACCTAAAACCTCTGCAGACTCAACTGAATTCTGACCCCTCTGTAACAAGGACATCACTGCTGATCCTCTTCAAATACAGAGCGGGGGAGACAGAGAGAGAGAGAGACAGAAAAGAGGGAAAGAGATGGAGTGAGAGAGGGAGAAAGAGAGAGAGAGATGAGATAGAGATTGAGAGAGACAGAATGACAAAGGAATTAATAAAAAGGACAGAGATGGAGAGAGGAGAATAAGAGGGAAAATGAGGCAGATGAAAGACAGGAACATGAAAAGGGGAAAGAGAAGGAGAAGAGAACATTGTGACTTTAGGAAAAGTGGAAATCAGAGGAGAACCGCGCACACACACACACACACACACACACACACACACACACACACACACCACCTTTGTCCAGATGTGCATTATCGTAATCCTTTTATTAGACTTTTTTTGTGCAAAGTGACTCACAGTACACACACACACACTTAACCCAAAGTGACTCACCGTACATTGCTGGGATACGATTTCATTAGTGTGTGACCTTGGTGTCATTGGCTCGTTGCTTGGCTAGTTTCTCCATCTCTCTGCTCCAGTGTAGAAACATGAGGCATTTAGAAATGCTTTAACCTTTCCTGCTGTATGAGGCCTTCTTACAGAATAGCAGTGTGTGTACCCTGGTTTCTTACAGAATAGCAGTGTGTGTACCCTGGTTTCTTACAGAATAGCAGTGTGTGTACCCTGTTTTTTTTACAGAATAGCAGTGTGTGTACCCTGGTTTCTTACAGAACAACAGTGTGTGTTCTCTGGTTTCTTACGGAACAGCAGTGTGTGTTCTGTTCTTACTGAGTTATCCAGGTTTTTTTTTTTTTTTTTTTTTACAGAGCTTTAGCATGTGTTTTTGGTGTGTCCTGGAACATCAGCATGTATTCTCTAAAATCTTTGGTGTGTTCCAGAACATCAACATGTATTCTCTAAAATCTTTGAGATCTTTGAGTTCTGGAACATCAGCATGTGTTTTCTGAAATTTGCTCTCAAAACATATTCAGAGTTTATAATACAAAAGAAAAGAAGGGGCTAGAGATGGATTTGTGCAGATGAAGGTGAAATCTGGTGTGAATCAATCCATAGCCCTGTTGTTCAAGCTCACTGAGTGTTGCCAGTTGGAAAAAAATAGGAAAATTTAACACAACATAGACTAGTGAACCAGCAGCTAACACTAAATGAATGGTGCACACAAACTCATATTCAATTCATTCATTCAGTTTCATTTTTCTATGCCCTATTCAGTCACAAGTAATGTTAGCTGCTGGTTTGCTATTCGGCCAAATTTTTCACGTTTTTTCCCTATAGACCTCAAACAACAGAGCTATGGATTGATTCACACCATATTTCTCCCTTTTGTCCCATTGCAAAGTTGCCCCTGCTCTCATGTACACACTGCCAATCAATGCACCCCAATTCAGACTTGACCAGAGAAGCCCGGCACACAGGCCGCTTGGATGTGCATACAGGTTGTGTCCTAGAATTGAACTGCTGTGAGATGCCGTGATTGACAGTTATCACAATAGGATCAGGACCTGCTTTGAAACAGAAAAAGGGGGGAAAAAAACACTACATGTTCTCTGGTTTCTTACAAAACATCAGGGTGTGGTTGTCTGATATAAGGTTCTTCTAAAGAGCTTTCATGTGGCGCTCTCTGCCACAATAACTTGTTATTGAACATAAGGGTGTTGTTTTCAGTTTCTCAAACTTGAAAATCAGTGTGGTGTTATCTAGTCATTTTAATGAGCTCTAGGACAGTGCTCTCTAGTCTAAGGGCTTGTTACTGACTACTAGAATAGTGTTCTCTAGTATAAGGACCTTGTTACTGAGTTCTAGAATGGTGTTCTCTTGTCTAGGGGCTTACTAAGTTTTAGAATGGCGTTCTTAGGTATGAAGTGTCCTTGCTGAACAACAGGCTGTTCTCAGATAGGAGGGGTCTCTAACTAAGCTTTTGGGTGTTCTCTCCTTCCAGACTGTTCTCTTCTGGAATGGGTCTGCATTCAGAATATGCATTCAGAACAGAGGAGGTCTAAACACACCACATGGAAGTTTATCCCATAATATCTCTCTTTCTCTCACTCTTTTGCGCACACACACACACACACACACACAGACAGCATGGCAGCCTGTTCCATGTCCTCCATCTCTATCTCTTTATCTTGTATGCATGTGGTCGCTCACATCATCTTAACTGTCTTGTTTTTCATCCCAGACTGATGTCTGATTCTGTTCTCTGTGTGTGTGTCTGCAGGCTGATGTCTGATTGTGAGTGTGTTTGTGTGTATGCATGTATGTATGTGTGTTTGTGTGTGTCTGCAGGCTGATGTCTGATTGTGAGTGTGTGTGTGTGTATGCATGTGTGTATGTGTGTTTGTGTGTGTGTGTGTCTGCAGGCTGATGTCTGATTGTGAGTGTGTTTGTGTGTATGCATGTATGTATGTGTGTTTGTGTGTGTGTGTGTCTGCAGGCTGATGTCTGATTCTGTTCGATAACAGGACAGCAAAAAAAAGTCTCCTCTTCCTCCTGGATTTAAAAAGCACAGCACTGCTCTTACTGACGCAGCACCAGTGTCTGTGTGTGTGTGTGTGTGTGTGTGTGTGTGTGTGTGTGTGTGTGTGTGTGTGTGTGTGTCTGTCTGTGTGTGTGTGTGTGTGTTTGTGTGTCTATGTGAGAGAGAGAGAGTGAGAGAGAGAAAGAGAAAGAGAATACAGGGTGAGTGGTCGAGTGTGTGTGCGTATGTGTGTGTTTCTGTGGACAGGGTGAGTGTGTGTGTGTAGGTTTCGAGCAGCAATTCTGTCCCTATTCTAACAGTGCAAGGGCGTATGATTCCTTAGGGAGACACAGTGTTGTTGTTTTATCTGCTTTACACACCCACACACTTGCTTCATACGCGCGCGCGCACACACACACACACACACACACACACACACACACACACACACACACACACTCACACTCACGCAGCCATTCACTCACATTCAAGCACACACACACTCAGTCACAAGTAGGCACACACACACATGCACACACATACATACACACACAAACACACACGCTCAGTCTCTCAGTCACATGCAAGCACACACACACACACACACACATACACACACGCACACACTCACACACAGTCAAATGTCTTTCTACATCATACCTGTCCACATCTTTAATCTGGTGCTCAAACACCCCATTAACTATTTCAGGTGATCTCTCTCTCCCTCTCTCTCTCCCTCTCTCTCTCCCTTTCTCTCCCTTTCTTGCTCCCTCTACCTTTCAACTCTTCTGTGTTTTTTTTCTTACAGTAGTTTTTATATTTCTCTTTTTTTCTGTGTGTGTGTTTATGTGAGTGTGTCTAGAACGTTGCCCCCTCCCCCACAGTCCCTCTCTTTTTCACTCCTTGTGTGTGTGTGTGTGTTTTTAGAAATCTATCCCACCCCCACTGCTGTTCTCTTCATAACTCAGCTGATGTGGGTGTGACAGGCCTGCTAATGAAAGCAAGGGATGAGGGAGTGCGTATCCAGCACACACACACACACACACACTCACACACAGTCTCTCACTCACTCACTCACTCTCTCACACACACATACACACACACACAGTCTCTCACTCACTCACTCACTCACTCTCTCACACACACACACACACACACACACACACACACACACACACACACACAGTCTCTCACTCACTCACTCACTCACTCACACACACACTTACACACAGTCTCTCACTCACTCACTCATTCACACAAGCACACACACACACACACATGCACACATGCACATCCAGTGATTTATGCAAGCTGCTGTCATTACTGAGGGGAGAGGTTGTGTCTCTCTCTGTGTGTGTGTGTGTGTGTGTGTGTGTGTGAGTGAGTGAGTAGCTCTCATGAATCCATTCCACTAATGCACAGGGCACGCAGCATCTCCCCGTGATCGATGCCGTTGATTAACGTGCCCGTAATGGTCTACTGCAGAGAAATGCAGATGATTCTCACAGAGAAAAAATAATGATTTCTTTCACAGTAGACGCATAGATGTACTCTCTCTCTCTCTGACACACGCACACACACAGAACGAATGATGATTCAATCCTTGTGGCTCATCATAAATGGATGATTCACATGTGGTGGGTTGATTATTCAAGAGGTAATGGGGCTGATGTCTTGTCTATGTGTGTGTGTGTGTGTGTGTGTGTGTGTGTGTGTGAGTGACAAGATAAGTGAGTGAGTGAGTTGCATGTGAGTTAAAGATGTGTCCGGACATGAGCAAGATTAGGATGATTCAAAGATTTTGCGTGTAGACCTGACCTCTACAGCAGAATACTGCATATCTTCAAATAATTTACATCATGAAATACATTTGGGCAATTCCACGGAAAACTGTCAGTTCCGTAATGCAATACCATGGTGTGGGATGATGTGAATAATGATTACATGACATTTGAGCAATCACTCTTCTTTGTTGTAGAAGAAATTCAATGAAACTTTTCACATAATCATTTGCATTGTACAAATACCATGGCATTTTGTTGGCGTTAGGGAAGTGAATTGCCCATTTTATAAGTGTTATGGATGTGATAAAAAAAGTCTGGTGTTTTCCATATGCTCGTGAGAAATGGCACGAGATGTGAGTCGTTCAGACAAGGAACAGTTGGATGAATTAGGGGGAATAACAACACAATCAATTCACAGTTTGATTCAGTTTGATGCACGATTCAGGGCTTACAGATCGATAAACTCACGATACATTCTATTCAACAAAGAAAATCGAAATCAAACTAGGACTAATCTTCTGTTTCATCCCCTGCCTGAGCAAATTGTTAAAAAATAAAACAGTAATCTCTTACAAGCGCGGTTTACCAAAATCCCCTCTTGAAAATGAAAAGAAAACCTTTAAATAAATCAGTGAGCTACTAATCGCATTCGGTCTTTTGCTGCTTCTAAACACCTTTAAGGAGAAAACCGGTGTGAATCAATTTATCTAGGTGATGGGGGCACAGGAAAATGAAATTGAAAATTGCCCCCATCATCATCATCATCATCATCACTGTCATTATCATTTATCGTGGTGTTTTGCAAAGTCAGTCTGCGCTGCACCAAAATCTCTCGTTCTCATCGTCTTTGACAGCTGAAGCACTGACAAATAACAGGAATATCGATTCACTCCAGATTTCTCCTTTAACTTGCCAAGCCACAAAGCTCAGTGAAATGTTTTCTCAAGGACTTAAGAAGGCCTAAGAGAAGAACATACAGTATTTTCTAGTAGAAGCATCAGCACCAGAACCAGTTTTGAAGTGGGAATGCAAGAACAAAGATGAGAAAATGTTCAGGGTTGTAGAGGCTAAAGAGCTAGTTTTGTGCAGTTTTAGACAGTAAGAGAACGGTCTGACTATGCTACCAGAAAACATGTTCATATATCAGTAAGGCTGTTTCAGGCCATGCAGGTGCACATTAGAAGTAGGATGAAAAGATTTAGCCTATCGGGGGATTCTCCTCTGAGAACATTTGTAATATTCTGACAGATAATTCCTGTTTAATGTAGTCAACATATTTTCAGACAAAAAATAAAAAATATAATTTGGATAAAAGCGTCTGCTAAATGCATAAATGTAAATGTAAGGTACATAAAACAGCTTAATGTGACTGATGATGCAAAATTATGAAGTTACTGTCGTCTCGTGAACAGCATTTTTTATTTTGACAGCCAAAGGTGAGGATGTACATACATCCCTGCATACATGCTTATGCACCTATAAGTAGAAACGATATGTGTGTGAAACATAGAAGCAGTGTGTGTGTGTGTGTGTGTGTATGTATGTATCTCCCACCTCATGTCTCACATCTCATCTCCTACATCTCATCGTTCTCTCTCTGTTAGTGTCTCTCTGTGTGTGTGTGTGTGTGTGTGCGTCATGAGTACCTCTCATCTCCCATCTCACGTCTCACATCTCATCGTTCTCTCATCGTTCTCTCTCTGTTAGTGTCTCTCTGTGTGTGTGTGTGTGTGTGTGTGTGTGTGTGTGTGTGTGTGTGTGTGTCATGAGTACCTCTCATCTCCCACCTCACGTCTCACATCTCATCTCTTATGTCTCATCTCTCTCGCTCTCACCTCACGTCTCTCTAACATCTGCATCTCTCATCTGACACATCTTGGGTCTAGACTACTGCACACACACACACACACACACACACACACACACACACAGACAGACAGACAAACAGACACACACACACACACACACAAAGGTGTAAGATAAGAAACAGTCAAGAGACATGACACCACGGTGTAAAAATTTCATCTTGGCTTGACACACCTTTACACACACATACGCATACACACAAATGTGCACACACACATGCACACAAAATATAAATATCAGCCACCCAACCTCAGTCATTAGAAACACATCACACACACACACACACTCACACACACAAACATGAGGCCATTGAGGGTGATTGCCTGTGACGAGAGAGGGGCAATCATCTGTGAATTTCTGTCACTGCCCATGTCAGACACACAGACACACACACACACACACACACACTTGAGAGGTTGATCATGTGTGAATCTCTGCCTGAGGCTGTCAGCTTTATTGATCTCATGTTAAAGGCACAGATTCATTGTTGCTGACCAGAAGTGTAATGCTAATCTGTGAAGTAATGTGACAAGGTAATCAAGGCTGCAAGGAAGTGGACAAATCTGTGTGTGTGTGTGTGTGTGTGTGTGTGTGTGTATGTGTTTGTGTGTGCACGTGTGTGTGTGTGTGTGTGTGAGTGTGTGTGTGTATGTGTTTGTGTGTGCACGTGTGTGTGTGTGTGTGTGCGTGTGCGAATGAGAGAAACAGCAGCTCTATTCCCAGTGGTATGGTAGCAAACCTGGGCAGCTGTGTTGCTGGCTCTTAGCCCTCTGCGCTGCTGTCCTGAGTGGACACTAAAATCAACAAAAAAATGCTTTTCAATCTCCTAAGCCATAATGCGTGCACACAGACACACACACACACGCACACACATACACATACACACACACACACAATAAAGCAGTCCCCTAAGCTGTATTACACACACACACAAATACTGAAGGATTTTTTTGGTACATGCACACATACACACTTGCTGAACAGGCATAGCCTTGTGCTGTAAATACCTCTCATGTGTGTCATCACCTTAAGCACTCTCGCACACACACACACACACACACACACACACACACACACACACACACACACACACGCGCGCAAACACACACACACACACAGTTACATTGCATGTGCTTTTACACTGGTTCACAGTGGGGCTACTGTAACAAAACTGTACAAAATACACATGTGTAGATTCCCCCTCTCCACTCCCTCTCCATACACACACACACACACACACACACACACAGAGATTTGTCTGCATCAGCTGTTTTGACTCCCACTCATAAACAGATACTGCAAATAATTTCAAACATGCTGATGTTATGTAGTCTCTATGTGGTCTGGGGTGATGGGGTGTGTGTGTAGGTGTGTGTGTGTGTTTACCAGCTTACTGTTGCTGATGGTGTTATTTATTACTTGTTTTTTTTTTACAATTTTAGACAATACTACTGAGATTATTCTGTGATCTTTGTGAGTGTGTGTGTGAGAGAGAAAATGAGTGAGAGAGTGTGTTGTTGTTGTGTGTATTTGTCTGTGTGTGTGTGTATGTGTGTGTGGATTTATGTGTGTTTGTGTCCTTATGTATGTGTGTGTATGTGTTTGGGTATTTGTGTGTGTGTGTGTGTGCGTGTGTGTGTGTTTGCTGATGTGGATGTGTTCTGTGCTACAGGTCTGCATGCTGAGCTGGAGGTGTTTGGACACTGACTGCGGCAGAGACGGACATCTACACACACTCCTCGCTTTCTTCCTGACATACACACACACACTCTGAATTCCGCCCGCCTGGAATGGGGGGCGGCAGAATCTCAAATCTGATTGGTGGGAGCATCTGTCCAGTAGGCACTCTCACAGTCTGAGAGGGAGGAGCTTTGCACACAGGGAGGTTTTAAGCCACGCCCATCTCTTCTGACCTCACCGCCGGACCATGTCGAGATTGGGGGAGTTACCGTGGATACCATCGACGTCGCTTGCGCCGTCGGCAGCCGCCTTGCACCTGCTGTTGTGGTGCATCGGCGCGGTGACGTGGGTGTCGTCGGGGGCAACGGTTCAGCATCACCCCATCGTCACCACAAACTACGGCAAGCTAAGAGGGATAAAAACCACGCTGCCCAATGAGATCCTGGGGCCCGTGGAGCAGTACCTGGGCATCCCCTACGCCCTGCCGCCTGTTGGTGAGCACCGCTTCCAGCCCACCGAGCCTCCGCAGTCCTGGCCAGGCATTCGCAACGCCACCCAGTTTGCCCCCGTCTGTCCTCAGTTCTTGGAAGACCGGTTCCTGCTCAACGACATGCTGCCCGTGTGGTTCACGGCCAACCTGGACACAGTGGTCACCTACGTACAGGACCAGAGTGAGGACTGCCTGTACCTCAACATCTACGTGCCCACTGAGGATGGTACGTGCACCCTGCATCAACATACATCTATCCTCCACTCTTTCTCTCAATCTCTTACTCTTAGCACTTTTAGGTGCCCTCAGAGGACAACACATGTACTCTTCACCTCTCTCTGTCTCTCTCTGACACACTCTCTTCCTCCTCTTCCTCTCCTCTCTCTTAGAATCTTCCTTCTTTTCTCTCCTCTCTTTCAGTATCCTCTTTAGCTTCTCCTCTTTTGTCTGTCTTCTTCTTCTCTCTCTCTCTCTCGCTATATCCCTATCTCTCTCTCCCAGTATCTCTCTCAGTCTGTGTATAGATCTCTAGTTGACTCTTGTCACTCCTCTCATCTCTCTCTCTCTCTCTCTCTCTCTGTAAGTCTCTGTCCTTGTCTGTGCCTCATGTTTCCTCAACATCCTCTTAGGTGATTCTCTGCTCGGTAGCCATCTTGCTAACATTCCCGAGCAACTATTTTGGGCAAACAATATCAGGCTCCCATCTTAAATTAACTTTTTTTCCCCACAATGACTTTTCTCCCTGCATGTGCACTGAATGCCTTTACACAGCTATCACTGTGGTAATGGTGGATTTAAATAGAATGCTCAGGCGCCGTGAAGTAAAGTAAAACAATGTGATTCGTCAATTGCGCTTTTTTTTTCTCAAAAATATGATTATGTGTTCCTAACAAAGTGCTACAGTCTCCCCCTTTCATTCTCCTTCTCTTACTGGATGTGACTCTGCCTACTGTGTATAAAGTTTCTGAAGCCAGCCAGTACCCTCTTTATAAATAATCTATAGGTTAATCTATCAAGCAGCTGGCTGTGAGTCTCTCCTCGTTTCATGTGATATCTATACAGAACAACTTCACATTATGTATACATTATCTGTAGAATAGGTAATAATTGTGTAGATTTTGTCCTCTCTCTTCACATGATGTATAAAAGAGAGCAGCTGGCTATCTCTCCTCACCGTCATTTGTCACCCTCTGTTTATCTGTAAAGTCTTTCCTCTGTATTCACATAATGTATACTTTAATCTATAGAATTGCTGATTGTCCCACCCCTCAATTCACATGTCATGCACATTAATGTGTTTTCATATGACATAATTTAATCTAGAGAATAAATCTATAGAATAGCTGATTGACTCACCCCTCAATTCACATCATGCACATTAATCCATTAATAAGTCTTCATATAAGACGTACATTAATCTATAGAATAGCTGACTGTCTCTTCCCTCTCTGTAGTGTGTACATTAATCTATAGAATAGTTGAATATCTCTCCCTTTCCTTCACGATACATGTATAAACTATTTATAGTCTCCTCTCTCTTCACATAATCAACAGAATAGTTGGCTGCCTTTACCCCTCTCTTCACATTATAAACACTAAAGAAGAAAAGTGAACTAGGATAAGCTGTAGGATGTGAAATAGGACTTGATTTAAAGGAGTCCTCTGGTTTGAGTTCACCGAGTACCATCAGTAGGAAAAAGAACAGGGAAATTTGATACAACATAGACCAAGTAGGAACCGGCAGCTAACACTAACCGAATGGGGCACAGAAACTCACTTTAGCTCAGTTTAATTTTACTATGCCCCAGCAATCGGTGACCTCAAACAACAGGGCTATGTATGGAATCATGCCGTATTTCTTCTTCTATTCTATTAATCTGTAGAGTTCTCCGCTATACTCTAACTTAATCTATAGAAGAGCTTATAGTACACTCTCTCTCTTCACATGACGTATACGTTATGAGCGCGTTAGCAGCTGACTCATAAACAGGCGACGCTTTGCTAGACGGCGGCTGTTTCTGGCCCACACGTCTCTGCTGTCGGACAGTCAATGGGCCTCATTCACCAAGATCTTCTTAAGAATTTCCACTGATAAATTATTCAGGTTTAAAAACCTTTATTGGTGAATACTGTACAAATCTTCAAGAAAACTGTGTACATTAATTTACAGAGCAGTGTATAGTCTTCACATGATGTACACATTAATCTAGTCTCTAGTTCCGGTCTGGTGATACTGTGCCAGATCTGGACCATCTCTGGCCCACGTCTCTCTTCTGCCGGTCATTCAGTGTGTCTGTCAGCTTTTCACAGACTTCTCTCCCATGGGGATCCTTTGCCTGCCTTGGAAGTGTGCCAGCATAGTCTTGGTTACTGTGCGTTACAGTGACAGTGCTCCAGAGAGCATTTACAACAGCTGGGCATCTCCACTTAGCGCCTGCATCACAGTAGCCATGGCTACGCTTAAACAGCACAGGAAGAGTTTTGTACAATCAGCTTTAAAAGCTTCGTAAGAGCCCATTTTGTGTTTACAAAAGCTCAGAAGTGGAGTGTAGTCATGCAGTTTTCTCAGAATCATGATAAGCCAGAAGAGTCTCCAGCAGTTCATCATAGATATGAATCACTCCAACAGTCAAATAGTCAAGTCAATGGAAATGTGTTCTACTTTGTACAGAACACATTTCCAGGTTACAGGTTCTAAGCTAGGAACATCAGGAGAACCGGAGAGAACCATGTGTTTCTGATGCTGTGTGGTCAGTGGTCACTCAAGGGCCACTGGGGTTGGGTGTCCTCCTGTCCCTCCCAGAGCAGAGAATTAAACTGAGTGAATGTAACTCTATCAGATGTGCAAAGATGTTTGTGGTTCATGAAGAGAAAACAGATCAATGCAATTTCATGTCAGCCAGAGACATCTGTTGTTGGCATTGGAGTGAAATAGCACTGATGTGACCACCAGACACATTGTGCAGTGGGATGAGGTGACGTGAGGTGCTGGACATCACAGCAGTTATTTTAGCACAGCATTATCACAGAATGCCTGCTGTGGCTTTCAAGGTGGTTTGCAATTATAGCCAAATAGCTTGTCACTGCTGAGTCACAACAACAACAGGGGCCTCTACTACTAAGCAAGATTAATGGTTAACCTGGGTAGCTTTGGGAGTTACCACAGATCTCTAAAAGAACCCTCCATTGAGCATCAGTTGTTTCTGAAGCAACATGTTGTTTTTAGATCAGCGGTTACTCCAGAAGTTACCCAGTTTCCAATAACCTGGCTTTGTAGTAACCCCCCCTGGTCTAACAGCAACAGTTTGACTAAAATAAGTGATGCAGGGATCTTAATGCCTCAGCAAGGTCTTCACTAAAAAACATGAGAGGCCGAGCCTTTCCTTTAAATCACACCTTAAAGGGATTATCCAGAGTGAATCAACCCGTAGCCCTGTTGTTTAACATTGCAGAGTGCTAGTACGACAACAAGTATTAGTATGACAACAACAAAATTTAGTACAGTGTAGTAAATAGCATAGCAGCAGCCATCACTAAATGATGAGGACAAAGAAGTGAAGAGTTTGGTTCCAAAAAGCTATAAATCCATTTTTTAAAAATATTTAAGTCATGTTTTTAATTGTGTATTTCAGTAATTATTGATCAAACTTAAATTATATTGATTTTATCATGTAGAAATAAATACAGTAAAAGCAACCCAAATGTGGATGCAGTGATGTATCTGAAAAACAAAAATAATATTTCTGAAAATGAATTAAAATAGTGGATATAGTTTTGCAACCAGTTTTGCAAGTTTCATTTTCCTGTGCCCCCCTCAAGCATACAGCATTCAGCAGCCTCAAGGAACAGGGATATGGTCTGATTGGTTTTAAAAATCTAACATGACCTGACTGGACTATCTTGGTAGTAAGCTTAGGTTAGCTTTAGCCACCCCTGAGTGGGAGGCACTGTCAGGGCGTTAGCATAGATAGCTACAGCTTACATAGTAGGTTAAACGACAGGGCTTTGAAGCTGTACTTCTCCTACTTAAAATGCTGAGATCACTTAGCAAGTACGGGAAAGGCTAGTGCCTACTGTGGGAGTATTGTCACATTTCTGTGATGCTTCTGTTTGCTGTGTTAGCGTGGCTGTCAGTGGAACTGGCAAAGTATGTGTGTGTGTGTGTGTTTTTGTGTGTGTGCGTGTGTGTGTGTTGCTCCTGTTAGCATAGCTGACAGTTGACCTAGCAGTGTGGGTGTGCGTGTCCATGGTTCTTGTGTAGGTCAAAGTGTAGCTGTCAGTGGCTCAAAAGTGTGTGTGTATGTGTGTGTGGGTGGCGTTCCTTTTAATGTCAGTGTGTCTGTCAGTGGCCCCAGCTTGAGTTCACAGATACATTTAATAGTGGCAAGGAACTGGCTGACTGTGCTGGCTGCGCACGCACACGCACACAAACACACACACACACACACACACACACACACACACAGACAGACACACCCAAACACAGTGGCAAGGAGCTGGCACTAATGCCTACTCAGAGACACACACACACACACGCACACTCACACAGTGTGATCTTGGAAACTTGACGGACATGCAGTGACATGGACGCTCTGGTCATGGCGCACACACACACACACTCACACTCACACACACACACACACTTTGGCTGTTCGCAGGGGCCAGTGAGAGAGATGGGGAAACTCTAAATATAGCCTGGATCCTGGCACAGCCTGAGATTAAGAAAGAGAGAGAGAACAGAGGAAAGGAGAGGAAGAGGAATGAAGAAAAGCAGAGAGGGATGGCAGAGAGAAAGAGATGAGAGGACAGAGAGATAGGAGAGAGGAAAGAGAGAGAGGACTAGTGAGAGAGAGGAGAAGACTGGAATGGACAGAGTGAGAAAAGAGAGAGAAAAACAGAGAGGGAGGATAGAGAGAGAAGGCGAGAAAGAAAGAAAGAAAGAAAGAGAGGAGGAGAGTGAGATGGGAGAAAGGTCATGCAAGGCATCAGGGAAGAGAAATGGAAAAGAAAAAGAGAGCGTCAGGAAGGAAGAGAGAGAGAGAGGGAGAGAGAGAATGAGAAAGAGAGAGATGGGAAACTAAGGGCATCTAAGCTAGAGGAGAAGAGATGAAGTGAGAAAGGAAGGAAAGGAGAGATAGAGAGAGTGAGAAAGGAGAGAAAATGGAAATAGGAAGGAAGGGCTGAGAAGGAGGAGAGAAAGGAAGTAGAGGAGAGGAGATGGAGCAAGAGAATGGGAAGAGAGGAGATAGGGAGAGAAAGAGAGGAGAGAGAGAAAAGAGGAGGGAAAGGAGAGGTAGAAAAAGGGTAAAAGATAGAGGGAGGGAGTGAAGGAGGGAGAGAACAGAGAAGAGGAGATAAAAAGAGAGAGAAGCCAGGGAGGGAGAGATAGAGAGCTAGAGAGAGGGGGGGAGGAGAGGAGGGCAGATAGAGAGAGAGAGAGAGGGGGAGGAGAGGAGATATAAAGGGATTATTAGACAATCAGAATGTGAGTGTGGCCAGTGGCTGTAATACTCATGTTCTTCCTCTGTGTAGAAATAGGTTTAACCCTCATGTCTGTCGCTCTGTCTTTTTTCCTCTCACACACACAAGCAGGCACACGGAAACACACACACACACACACACACACACACACACACACACACAAGCAGGCACACGGAAACACACACAAACACAAGCAGGCACACAGAAACACACACACACACACAAACACACACAAGCAGGCACACAGAAACACACACACACACAAGCAGACACACGGAAACACACACACACACACACAAGCAGGGACACAGAAACACACACACACACACACACACACACACACAAGCAGGCACACGGAAACACACACACACACAAGCAGGCACACAGAAACACACACACACACACACAAACACACACAAGCAGGCACACAGAAACACACACACACACACACACACACACACACACACGCAAACACACACAAGCAGACACACGGAAACACACACACACAAGCAGGCACACGGAAACACACACACACACACAAGCAGGCACACAGAAACACACAGACACACACACAAGCAGGCACACGGAAACACACACACACACACACACAAGCAGGCACACGGAAACACACACACGCACACACACAAGCAGGCACACAGAAACACACACACACACACACACACACAAGCAGGAACACGGAAACACACACACACACAAGCAGACACACGGAAACACACACACACACAAGCAGACACACGGAAACACACACACACACACACAAGCAGGCACACAGAAACACACACACACAAGCAGGCACACAGAAACACATACACACACACACACACACACACACACACACACACACACACACATATACACACAAGCAGGCACACAGAAACACACACACATGTACACACAGAAACAGACAAAACACACACAAACTATCCCATTGTGTTCTTTGAGCCGTGCTGAATGGCAAATGGCTCGCTGAACTGTTTGAAGTATTGACTGGACTCAATTGGTGGCTGTGTAAAGGCATTGTGTGTCATGCTTGTAGGCTACACAATAGCACAACCTCGTAAATGTTTATAAGAGGATTAATACAGCCCTTTGACCCGCTGCAGATCCAATCGGCCTGATCGATGACCGACTTAGAGGAAGTGAGGTGGACTGTTCTGAGACCAGTATTAGTGAGGCAAGTGGCCTTGTACAACAGGAGGGCCGCTGGTGTGTGTGTGTGTTTGTGTCTGCGTGCTTGTGTGTGTGTGTGTGTGTGTGTGTGTGTGTGTGTGTGTGGATGTGAGTGTGTGTGTGTGTGTGTTTGCAGCAGGAGGGGCTCTGATCTGACGGCCCAAATGTCTCTAAATGAGAACACTGGCGGCCCTAAACATCCCTAAATGAAACACTCTCTGCACCAAATGTGCTCACTTAGGTGGAAGGCTATCTGCCAGGCCATGCAAGGCTTTGGGCACAGATACGTTTGTGTGTGTGTGTGTCTCTCCCTCTGTGTGTGTGTGTGTAATCGGGGTTGGTGTGAGGCAGTGTTTATGTCTGCAGTTGTGACTATTTTCAGAGTGGGCTTTAGCACATGCACACACACACACACACACACACACACACACATACACACACACACACACACACACACACACAGACACACACACGCACACACACAAACACGGTCGCATTCACATGCAGATTAACTCCACTGCTGTGTCCAACACACCTGCCCACAGAACAGACAGCAGGGATGAACAGCTTGCGTGTGTGTGTGTGTGTGTGTGTGTGTGTATGTATGTGTGTGTGTGACTGCAGGTGTATCCATGAGTGTGTTTTGTTGTGTATGTGAATATACTGGAGAAGGGGTGCGCATGCAATGTTTATGGGGGTGTTCTTGAATGATAACATGTGTGTGCTACGTTACTGAACTCAGCCTCCTGGTTCTTAAAGAATTAAATACATTTTTGGAGTACATTTCAAGTTTAAGTTAAGGTCTATCTCAGGTCAGCTACAGTATGTTCACATCCAGGTAGTCTTACCACACAGTTTTTCTAGTAGGTAAATATTTCATCATATGGAAAGGTTAGGTATGTATTTCAGCAAAGAGAATGTTTCAATAAAATTTCAGGATATAGATGGTTTAGGTAAATATTTCAGGATATAGCTTGGTTAGGCATGTATTTTAGCTATGTTTAGGTAAATATGAGCACATACAGAATGTGTAGATGAATATTTGGCATGTGATGTGATGGGCCGTCTTAAATCAGTGTGATGGGCCATCTTAAACAGGCAGCCATATGCTTTTGCTGGGAGTCATCATGGCTCGATAGACCTTTTTAAACATTCACCCAGGACATTCAAGGAAAAACTTGGAAAGTTTTAATGCGGCCTAATTTGGAAACAGAACTGTATCACAGCGGAGTAGGTTACCTCATTGATTGATTGAAAGAACATCCACTCTGATCGTGTCTTCAGAACAGATACACACACACACACACACACACACACACACACACACACACACACACACACACACAGCAGTCCGCTGTTCTCTGCTTCTCCAGTGTCCATCAGCTATTTATGTTCGTAGAGGTCACTCACACAAACACACACACACTCATAAAACAGACTCGAGGCATAGTGACTCCTGCCCTGCAGTCTGTCATGCCAGTAATAGACTAGAACATTTTATCTCCTCCACAAAGGGCATTTTGCTTCACCAATGCATTCACATATTTGGAGTTTCCATTTCCATCTTGGAATTTGAAAAGTGTGGAACCATTGAATGCGCCATAGACAATGCATACAGTCCACTGAAATATACTGTGTGTGATCTAATTCACTCGCAGACACTGACAGCAACACATTGAAATCTGCTTTGTAATTACTGGTGGTATTAAAATATGTATGGAGTTCTTTTATTTCTATTATGTCTTTTTTGGATTTTTATTTTAAAACTGCAGTAATATTAACCACTGTACACTGTACTACACTGTACTATAACCCCCCCCCCCACACACACACACACACACACACATACACACACACAAAACAAACAATTATACTATTTTTATCTTGTTGGCTAAACTAATGCCCATCTACACTGATCTGGCTCAGCTCTGGTGCAGTCTTTCCCTGAGCAGGAAGTGTGTGTGTGTGTGTGAGTCGTCTGTGTTTTGTGCTGGAACGTCTTTATCTTGCGGCACCGTAGTGGTTGGCAGGCAATCTCTCTGTGCTGAATATAAGTGTGTGTGTATGTATGTGTGTGTGTGTCTCTGTGTCTTTATGCTTTTCTGTGTGTCTCTTTGTGTGTTAGTGTATGGGAGTGTGTGTATGTTTACTGGCTGGCAGGGGTTCCGTCTGCATGGTGAATATAAGTGTGTGTGTAAGTATTTGTGTGTGTGTAAGCATTTGTGTGTGTGGGTGTGTGTGTCACCTGCAGGGCTTGCTGGCTGCTGAGACAATACCACAACAGGCTTGTCGCCATTTCTAATTGTGAACAACCTCGCCATTAGTTCCATTTGAGCGTTTGGACACAGAACCCTCACAAGCAGCAATCACTGCTGTCTGTGTGTGTGTGTGTGTGTGTGTATGTGTGTATATGTGTGTGTGTGTGTGTGTAAATGTATGTGTGTGTGTGTGTGTGTGTGTGTGTGTGTATGTATATATATGTGTGTGTGTGTGTGTGTAAGACTTTGCCTGCTTCTCACAGATAATGGGCCTTTTTGTGCCTGTACTCAAGGAGGCCAGAATAACACCTTCAATCCACACAACACTCTTTAGAAGTGCCGAGGGGCGTCGCCATGCCGACACTCAGACACCTGCAGCACAGCGTCAGACGTGTGGAGCTGCTGCTAACAGGTGTGCTACACATCTGCTGGTCCTGATAGGACAAACACCTGACTTTATTGGCCCTGCGATGACCAACACCTGGCCATAAAAGACCAGACTGGACCAGTACCAGGTTTTATTGGACCTCCTGTGACACCTGGTCTTGACCAACACACTAGCTGCATTGGGCTTTCTGTGATCAACACACTAGCTGCATTGGGCTTTCTGTGATCAACACACTAGCTGCATTGGGCCTGCTAAGATCAACATTTGGCTTCGCAAACCTAGGCAAACATTAGTAAACATTTGCAAACAGTTGTCTGTTAATCTTGAGTTTTCCATGAATGTTCACGAACACTCACTAACAGCCTGAGCTTGTAGTTCTCCCAGATTATACAACAGTTAGGTCTGGTCAAACTATTTAGCAATTTCTGATTGGATTAAATGCATTGTAGGAGTTATTAGGAGTGAGGATATCCCACAATAGGTGACTCTTCACAGCTAATAATCACTCCGCATTTTCCATTGAGAGAACTTCCAAGCCATTGATTAACTGTTGTGTTGCTTGGGAACGTGTGGGAGTGAGGTTGTTTGTGGATATCCTCACGGGTGTAGTTATCTATGACACTCAGCCTTTGGCTTTGTGCCTGCAGCCAAACCACACCCGTGAGGATATCCACAAACAACCTCACTCCCACTCGTGTTATGTTGCATAAATATTCCATAGATATGCGGAAACCAGACAGTGCAATTCATAGGAACAAGTGGGAAACTGGACAGGAACATACCATAGAAACATTAGCAACCTGGACAGGAACATACCATAGAAACATGGAAACTGGACAAGAACATACGATAGGGATAAGTGGGAAACTGAACAGGAACATAGCACAGAAACTGGACAGAGGTGTACCACTGAGATGGAATGTCACACAGAATTGTTCAAATTGATCAGTTCAAAGGAAGCATGTTCTACACAAACATTTGCCTCTGTGTAATGAATTTGAACACACCTATGGCTATATTTGGCCTGGTATGACCAACACCAGGCAGTATTAGACCTGGCTGTATTGGACTTGCTGTGACCCATCACCTGAGGTGCATTCATTAACAACAGCTGGCTGTCTTGGATCTGGTATGACCAAGATAATGATGAGGTCTGGATGGGGCCCTAATGCAGCCAAGCAACGGGCCATGAGATCTGGCTTTGACCAAACATGATATAATGGACCTGGCTTTGACCAACACCTGGCTGTACTGGACCTAGTATGATCAGCTAGATGATGAGGTCTGGATGTGGGACGAATGCGGTCCAGCGCTGGTACAGGATCTTGGAGATGTTTAATGGAGTTACAATGGAGATGTTTAATAATTCATTTCCAATCAGGGCTGCACATATGAGTCCAATAAAGGTATCCAACACTGTCACGCTTGTGTGTGTGTGCGTCTGTGTGTGTGTGTGTGTGTATGTTTCGTGTGTGTCTCTCTGTGTCTATGTGTGTGTGTCTGTGTAAGTGTGTGTGTGTGTCCAGCTCTGTAGAGTGGGAATGAGCTCTCTGACCATCCCTAGGACACCATTGGGTTCCTATGGCAACGGGCTTGGGGGATGGTGGAATAGCTTTGATGAGGTAATTAAGCAGCACATCAGTGCTGTTCAGAACAGGGCAGCACAAGCACATACACGTGCACACACACACACACAAACACACACACACACACACACACACACACACACACACACACCAGGGCAGTTCAGTACAGGGCATCACAAAAGTTGCAAACACACACATCAGATTCTAATTAGGTCTTAGCCTTACTCACACATACA
>JAIFZK010000088.1:815000-825000 GCA_027481765.1 Tenualosa thibaudeaui
GCCCTCAGATACCAAAGATGTCAGGTGTGTGTGTGTGTGTGTGTGTGTTGGGGGGGTTAGATTGGGTCTGCCTCTTTAATGATTTTTGGACCTGTGGTTTCTGCAGGGTGCATGGTTTATTTGAATGTGTGTGTGTATGTGTGTGTTGCTGTTAGTTGTGTGTGTGTGTGTGTGTGTTGGGGGAGTTAGATTTGGTCTGCCTCTTTAATGGTTTTTGGACCTGTGGTTTCTGCAGGGTGCATGGTTTATTTGAATGTGTGTGTGTATGTGTGTGTTGCTGTTAGTTGTGTGTGTGTGTGTGTGTGTGTGTGTTTTTCTGAAGACAACAGGGTATGCTTAGAGGAAGAGCTCTACTCTTGGAAGAATAAAAAGTAGTGAAAGGCTTTAGGAAGCTTTGGTGTGCTTTGGTGTAAGTCATCCATGACCTATTTGGATTTAAAAAACGGCTTGTTCTTCACCAGGGAGCTCTATTTGAGGCGCTTTTTTCAAGAGTTCAACTGCTTTTTGTCTTTAAAGTTTGAAGGGAGAATTTCCATGAACCAAGAACCATTTTCTGTGTATCTATGTGTGTGTGTGTGTGTGTGTGTGTGTGTGTGTGTGTGTGTGTGTGTGTGTCATACGTGGAGAAGAGTGAGGCAGGTACACCTGAACCACCTGAGAAAACACTGGAATATTTCAGGTGAAAGTCGGTGTCTTCACTTGGTTAAAACACACAGGCAAATCTGCACCTTCCTGCATCTTTTTTCCCCTGGATTGACTCTGTTTCTTTGCGGCTTTGCTTAACTGGTCAGATTTGACCTGGTGGTGTTCAGTTAAATACACAGGCCTGTCCATCTGACATGCCCTGACTTATTGTATTGTGACCTGTGTGCATGTGACGTGTGTGTGTGTGTGTGTGTGTGTATGAATGTCACCAATTCACAGATGAGTTAAAAGCAGAGCCAGAATTTCCCTAACGGGATCAAAAGAGTGTGTATACTTATATACCTAGTCTGATCTTACAGTTTTTTTCCTGTGACTAGCTAGCACACTTCTGTTAGATGTGACTTGGTCAGATTTGACCTGGTGGTGTTCAGCTTACGAAACGGGTCTGTCCATCTGACATGCCCTGACTAATTTTAGTGTGTTTGTCCGTTTGGACCTCCAGAACCCTTTATAGGCAGAGGCCTGGAGTGGAAAACACAAAACACACTGTTTGTCCTGTCGGTTTGCTTTTTGCAGAAAGCACAGCACTCAGGAGGGCGAAGCCAGGGCATCGATTACCCCCCAACAAACACACTGTGAGCACACACACACAGGCTGCACGCACACACTGTGTGCACACACATACCGTGTACACACATAAGCTGCACACACACACACACACACACACACACTACACACACACACACACACTCACTGCCCCGTCCTTCAATGGTAGGAAAGAGGAAAACAGAGGTGGGGATGTGTGAAGTGGAGCAGAGAGAGAGAAGCAAACATAATTGTTTTCCTTCCACAGGCTTTATTGACTTGTTACATGATGACTAATGTTGCCTGGTTCTAAATGCTGCCTTCTGTTTAGAGCAGAACAGCCCATTACCTTCACCTGATTATGCCACACAGGCTCCTGTTGCTGGATGATTCTCTATAGTGTGTGTGTGTGTGTGTGTGTGTGTGTGTGGGTTTGTGTCTTTAGGCTTTTCCTGAGAGATGTTCAGATGAAATGTGTATCATTTTGATTTTTAGTAGGTTGGGGTATATAATTCTGTGTGTGTGTGTGTGTGTATGTGTGCTAAATGTCCCTGAAGAAAGAGATATTTATAGTTTAGAAACACAGATTAAGTGAATGAACACTGTTTTTACTTACAAGCATGTTTCTGGTATTTTTGGATGTCTCTGAGAGAGAAAGAAAGAGAAAGAGAGAGAGTGTGTGTGTGTGTGTGCGTCTGTGTGTGTCCTCAGCTCAAGTCTTGAGGATGGTCATCTAGCACTGCATTGTCATCCTCCAACGTGGACTACCAGCATTGTGTGTGTGTGTGTGTGTGTGTGTGTGTGTGTGTGTGTATGTGTGTGCTATCATATGGGCTCTAGTTACTCACTGTGGCGTGCCGTGGTCAAGTTGACCACTTGTTATCTGTAAGCCTTGTCCATCCCTCCCCACCTGTCTATCATCTCTATTTACAGTATGCATGCAAATGGGTTTTGTGATTAGAGTGTATGTCTGTACAAGATGCTAAATTTAGCAGGAACAGGGAATGAGACACACTGCAGAGACAAGGGAGCTAAGTGGAGAGGGAGAGAGAGACAGAGAGCTGTAGAGTGTGTGTGTGTGTGTGATGTGTTTTAGCTGTAGAACTGTGTAGTGTGAGATGTGTTTTAGCTGTAGAGTGTGTGTGTGTGTGTGTGATGTGCTTTAGCTGTAGAGTGTGTGTGTGTGAGATGTGTTTTAACTGTAGAGTGTGTGTGTGTGTGTGATGTGCTTTAGCTGTAGAGTGTGTAGTGTGAGATGTGTTTTAGCTGTAGAGTGTGTGTGTGTGTGTGTGTGTGATGTGCTTTAGCTGTAGAGTGTGTGCCTGTGATGTGTTTTAGCTGTAGAGTGTGTAGTGTGAGATGTGTTTTAGCTGTAGAGTGTGTGTGTGTGTGATGTGCTTTAGCTGTAGAGTGTGTGTCTGTGATGTGTTTTAGCTGTAGAGTGTGTAGTGTGAGATGTGTTTTAGCTGTAGAGTGTGTGTGTGTGTGTGTGTGATGTGCTTTAGCTGTAGAGTGTGTGTCTGTGATGTGTTTTAGCTGTAGAGTGTGTGTGTAGGGTGTCTTAGGCATCACATGTGAGGAGTGTTGTACGTGTGTTTGAAGGGAACATGCATTAGATGTGTATGAGAAGGTGTGATGAACAAGGTGTGTCTGGCAGGTACTTTCTGAGACATGTTTCAACAGATGGTATGTTAGGTTCCTGTTTGACTCCTGCTTGTATTTCAAGATGTCAGCGATGTATGAGAAGAAGAGGATAACTTGTGATGTGTCTTAGCAGGTATCATGCATGAGGTGTGTTTTCCCAGGAAGAGTTTAAAAAGTGTGTTTAAGCAAGTACTGTTTATTATGCTGTCCCAATGAAGGAGATACATGTTGTCAAACTGCAGATAGAGGCACTAGTGTTGATAGTCTGAAGTACATCCAACCCATAGCCTGAGCTATTCGAGGAGTTGATAGGAAGAACGAAAGAATTTGTTATAGCATTGATAAATAGCTGACACTGACACTGACAGCTGACACTGTGTGTGTATGTATGTGTGTGTGTGTGTGTGTGTTTCAGCAGGAAGTGTCAGACTAACTGGCATGTGTGTTTTGTGTGCGTTGTCCCTGCATGTCTGTCTATGGCTAGATATACTTGTGTGTATTTCTGCTATGTGTGTGTGTGTGTGTGAGTGTGTGTGTGTGTGTGTGTGTGTGTAGATATGAGAGATATGAGCTTCTCTTCTTGCCCTGCAGCACTATTGCATTCTGGGTAAGTGAGAATACAGATGCCAGAGCAATGACTTTATGGCAGCTTTTAACCAGAACACAAATACACAAAAACACACTCATACTCATACACACACACACACACACACACACACACACACACACACACACACACACAAACACATGTACATATAAAGACACACACAGACAGACACATGCACATACACATAGCTTTTAATCAGAACACAAGAGAACAGGCACATACAGACATGAAAATGTACACACACAGCTTTAGCCACTAGTTTGATGATGGACATGCTCAGTCCACCTCTCCCCTTCTTTCTTTCTTTCTTTCTTTTCTCTTTTTCTTTCTCTGCAATGTTTGTATGTCAATGGCCAAAACCTCATGTGCTGTCAGTTTTTAACCTCAGGTCTTTGTGCCCCCTCTCAAACACACATACACACATACACACGCACGCGCACACACACATACACACACGCAGAGAAAGAGATCTGTGAGGTCTGTCAACCTCAGCTGGTTAGAGGACAGAGAGGGCCAAGAGGGGGTTAGTGCAATGGCAGCAGCCCACCAGTGTGTGTATGTGTGTGTGTGTGTGTGTGTGTGAGAGAGAGAGAGAGAGAGAGAGCATTGCGTATTGCAATGCTACATATGAATACTGCATCTGTGTGTGTATGAGTGACAGTGTGATTCTTCTGTTGGTCGTTGATGATGATGTTCATTATGTTTGTTTGTTTGTTTGTTTGTGTGTGTGTTGTGGGGATTGCTGTGGGC
The DNA here is from genome assembly GCA_027481765.1 of Tenualosa thibaudeaui. NCBI lineage: Eukaryota > Metazoa > Chordata > Actinopteri > Clupeiformes > Clupeidae > Tenualosa > Tenualosa thibaudeaui. The sequence continues at coordinate 819,232 of JAIFZK010000088.1, forward strand.
TGTATGGAGCTTGCTGGGGCGAGTCGAGTGTAGAAGAGAACTGTGTTTGTCCCTGGGGGAAGATAATCTTTCAATCTCTCTCTCTCACACACACTTACATTTGGGGAATGTACATATGTAGAGTCATTACTATGATGAATACCTTTCTCTAGATTGTGTGTGTCTGTACTGTGTGTGTGTTTGTTTGTGTGTTTTTGTGTGTACTTATCTCTCTCTATATCTGTCGAGTCAGAATCACTGTGGTGATGGAGTGTTACTTTAGTCTGAATGTGTTAAGGAATGAAAGAAATCCTGACGTTTTTAGTGACACAAACAGAAGGGACTGTGACTAAGAGTGGACTGAAGAGTACACCTGCCTTGAATGATTGGAACGCAAGTCTAAATTTATGACCTGAGGTCAGGGGCTTGATGTCTGTAATGAGTCTGAAAGAGAGTTTGTTTAGGAGAAGAACTCCAGATCCTGGGAAAGTATTGACCTGCTTGCTGACAGATTGCCCTTAGAAGGTTGTTGGTGGCAGAGAGTCATCCTTTTCAACAGGGTGCGCCGTAATTTAAGGCCAACTCCGCTGTTAACCCATTTGACTTAGTAACAAATGAATTTAAAGTAGATACGTCTTGTCTCTACCCTTCCTGGAGAGAGGGTAGAATGAGCGCTGTCCTTGGTATCACTTCCATGATGGTGCGCAGATGTTTTTAAACCGACCTCAGGGCTGTGCATCCTAGCGCTACGAAACTGCGGTGCTGTTCCATGAATATGTTTAGGGCTGGTCTGTTTCTGTTTTTGCTAAGCCATGCTGTGGAGGCATGTGTTTTGAATACCCAAACCATATTGTGAGAACACCTTGGGCTACCACAATGCACTCACACAGAGAGCAACTGAAACATGTAAATGGTTAATGATAACAACACGCAGTCAGCCACATGCGCACACACGCACACACACACACACAAACGCATACACACACACACAGTACGCCAGAAATATATGATCTCCTATCTAGTTGCATCTGCCTTAAAACACACAAACATTTTGATTTGCTATGTCTGCCTACAGCTAAGAATATTACACTGACTTTACATCATGATGCAGATGAGATGTAAAGGCTGCAGTGTTCCTGTAGTCAGCCTGAACACAGTCGAGGCCCACATTAGCTATGATATATGATCATGTCTATACTTCCAGTGCAGTGGCGGCTATTGTTTACTGAAGCAAGGAAAGCTAACATAAAATTCGTCAATGAGTTTTGTGTTATTAGTATGTCCCTTTGGTTTAAGTTACCCAAAGGGACATAATTACTGCCCCAGTTATTATATAGTTACTAAGTTTGATGATGCATCTCTGAATACGCACCATCTGTAATAATTCTACTTAGCCCCCTTACAGTACATGCTGTTCTGTACTAACAATAATAAAGCTATTAAAAAAATAATACAATTTAATTACTATGCCTGTTGTTCTGTACTGACACAAATAGTGTCTTAGATGAATGTTGTGATCTATGCATGCAGCTACTACTAACTGCTGTACTAACAAAAATAACATTTCTGGCAAGAATCCGGTGTGAATCAGGAAGCTCTGGTGTGAATCAGGAAAACGAAACTGAAACAAAGTTTACTGTGCCACCATCAGTTAGCACTGGCTGCCATTTTGCAAATTGTGTCTACGTTGCACTGAATTTTCTCATTCTCATACCTTCTGACAGCTTTCCGCAACGTCAAACAACAGGGATGTTCATTGATTCACACTGGATTTCTCCTTTAACATGATGTACTAACAACTAAGCATGCAAAGCTTGTTAGCATGATGGTCTAATGACTATACTTTCAAATATTCTTTACTAACACAAATAACATTTCTTAGCTTGATGTTTTAAAGTCTATGCATTCTGTACCAACATCAATAAATATTATTTGCTTGATGTCCTAACAGCTAAGCATGTAGCATTCTGTACTAACAGTTACAAACATTTTTTATCTATGCACACAGCTCTTCTGTAGCCTAATGACACAAAGCTTCTTAGCTTGAAGTTCTAATGGCTATGCATGTGACTCTTCTGTACTAACACAAATAGAGTTTCCTTGCTTGCTGTGCTAACTGTGCATGTTCTTTTTGTGCTGAAAGGCAGTTCCACTGCTATGGATGTGACAGAACATCATCAAGTGTGGTGTTATTTCAATATTTTCAACAATTTGTCGTGTAACCTCTACAGCTGATCCTCAGAACTGATTTAATCATTGTTAACAAATGTCAGATGTGACAAAAAAGTCCATGGAATAGCTCTAAAAAAAATGTTCTTATCTCATATACCAGCATATGATGGTGCATGTGTTCTGTCAAACTAACTTGAAAGTGCAAGATCCATGATGACATAAGCACTGCTTGTAATGAGTAAACATATACACAGTGAATGTGTTTGTAGGTTGTGATGTATTAAAGTGGTCATAAATGGAAATCTATTTTACCTTGGCTTCGTTGAATTAGGAGAGATTATGCAAGGCAACAGAGCTGTCATAAACATGAAACATGGTTGTGTCCTCCTTCGTTATATCATTTTAGACATAGCCACTGAAAATTGGGTGAATTAGAACAAAGCCTGATTGTGATGTCATATTTGGGAAATCAACTAGAGTCCAATAGTGTTGGCCAAAGAAGGCACTATTTAGCCAAAATGGGCCATTTCAATTCCAAGTCTAACCTAAAGTTGAATACATGCTAACTTATCAGCGAACAAGGTACAGCACTCCAGTCATCCATTCTACGACCCCTTTAAATCTCTAAAGGCCTGTTTGGGGGGGTTGGGCCAGTGGTTATGATGTATTAATCCAGTTCTAAACATGTGAATGCTTATATAGATAATGATACCCTAGCCTGGTATGGGCCAGTGCTTACTATGATTGATAGAATGGTTGAGTATGCTTCTACTGATAAGAGCACATACAGTAATGTAGCTGTGCACACTGGTGTCTCCAAAGCAAACATCTATGCTCAAGCATCTACTGTTTACACAATCATAAAAAACATCTGTGCACAAGCACAGCTAATACAGAATGTTAATATAGTCACACAATTTTGACGCACACGGAATGTCCATATGGAAAGATGATTCTGATGGGATTTAAAATCATCCGCACTGTACTGCACACTGTATCTGCATTAGTATTTGGGCCTAATCCAAAGAATGTTAACATGGTGCTGTGATGTACTGGCCAGCTGTGGCAAGGTAAGGCTGAGTGGTCGAGTATGTGTGTGTGTGTGTGTGTGTGTGTTTGTGTGTGTGTGTGTGTTTAGGGCTTTTCTTTTCTTGGCTTGATATAGACTGCTCTGTCCAAAACTTTTTCCTCAGATGTGCTGCTGTCAAAAAACAACATTGTGAAAAGCACAGCAGTTCTGACATATCCATTCAGGAGACAGCAAGCATCGAGGGTTTAACTGTGTGTGTGTGTGTGTGTGTGTGTGTGTGTAAGAACTGTGTCAGATCTTCTGAGTTGAGTGTCTCAGAGCTCTTTCACATCCTCTGTGGTGTCTCCTGTGTGTGTGTTCTTGTCTCTGTGTGTGTGAAGTCTGTCAGATCTCCAGTGTGCCCTGCGGTGGTTTAAACAACTTTGTTGTGAAACACAGACCCCAGGCGAGAGAAAAGAGACGACCTTTACAAACTAAATGCTGAGGCATTCCACTCTACCTCCCAAGGCTGTGAGTTCAGCAGAGCAGCACGCCTCATGTTCTCTGTCCTTTGTGTGTGTGTATGTGTGTGTGTATGTGTGTGTGTTTGACAGAGAGAGAGAGTGTGTGTGTTTGCGAGTGTGCGTAGATGAGTGAGTGTGTATGTGTGTGTGTGTGTGTGTGTGTGTGTGTGTGTGTGAGAGAGAGAGAGAGAGAGAGAGTTTAGTGTGGCAGTATACCTTAATACACGTCCTGTTCTCTGGGCTCTGGGTTTGTGCTTAGAGACTGCGATGCTGCAGTGCTGTTGATGTCCCAACCCTGAGCAACACAACGCTGTACAGTGCAGCAAACAGTCTTATTTATAATCTAGCCCTGTGTGTAGGTAGGTGTAGGTGTGTAGTTTAAGTGCACACAGGAAGTGTCCAAGTGGCTGTGTCTATGGGGAGACAGTGACTTGCCACCACACTGTCTTCACTGTCTAACAAGTCACTTGTTACATTACATTAACATTTATGCATTTAGCAGACGCTTTTATCCAAAGCGACTTACATTTGTCAACTATCAACTACATCAGGGCCAATCTCCCCTAGAGCAAGAGTTAAGTGCTTTGCTCAAGGGCACAATGGTGGCAGCCAGGATTTAAACCCACAATTTCCAGGCTACTAGCATGCTAGCCAGGTTCCTTAACCACTACGCCACCAGTGTCCCACTTGTCACAGCAGGCATCAAGGCACCACGTAAATGTTGTTTTGGATGACCTAGCTAGATGGCTAAATGGAACACCCTCTTTTGTGTATTTAAAACTTTCCTACGCAGGATCGGCTATTCCTTCTCTGTTTTCTCGGTTTGCGCCAGGTTTGTGCTCACATTTTTCCCTACAGAGCTCCCTCTACAGCTTTGGAGTAGTATTTTTCAACACTGCTGTTTCCTCCTTCTCTGTTCCTCTGCCATTGATTTTCTCTCTGTTTCTTTTTCTTTGGCTGTACCATGGCTGTACACCTTACCCCTTTGCTAAGTTGTGTTTATGGCTAGATGCCTATCTGGAAGTGTGTTTGTGTGTTGTGCCGTAAAGCAGTTCATTACTTTGTGAGACCTGACACTCACACGAGACTCACACGAGACACTGTTTGCCGGCCGAACCTTGATTTTCCCTGTCTCCGCTCAGATGCCCTTTTTTGAGTCAAAATAGCCACCAATAGACCCATAAAGTGTTACAGAATCACCACGATGACTCTTAACCAGTTAAATGACGGTACATTAAGCTAAAGTTGTTGCATAGGGCATCTTTGATTGATCTAGACACCGTTGCCAGGATACCTACAGCTGATTTTATCATTTGATAGAATGTTCGATGTTGAAGGCAGCATGAAGGATTCTGGGGGCAGCCATGGCCTACTAGTTAGAGCTTTGGGCTTGAAGCCGAAGGGTTGCCCATTTGATCCCCGACCAGTACATCCACGGCTGAAGTCCTGTGGCAAGCAGCCTACTGCTCCAGGTTAGTGTGTGTTTGACCTCATGGTGTGTTCCCTGTGTGCTGTGTGTCACTAATTCACAGTTAGGATAAATACAGAGAACAAATTTCCCTCATGGGATCAAAAGATGAATATAAATTCTACTTATTATACTTATATGTCTATGCTTCCTTCAAAATTGGGCAAAAGGAAGGTACCTTCAAGGGCAGAATTTTAAGCATTTATTTGATTTGAGTGCATTTTTCCAGACACAGCTAGTGTTAGTTTAATGGTTGAATAAATGATCCGATGGCAGACGCTTGGTTCAACAGGGTTCTCCTTACGTTGAGATTGTGTTTGTGAAAGCTGTTGTATGTAGCTCTTGTGGAATGTTCAGTTTCGAGTTGTCTTTGGACTCTGGACAACAAGGCATTTTTGACCTAACATCACTGTGGTTGGCTCTTCACCTTCTGCTACTGTATCTAGGTATCATTTCTGGTTGTTATAACGTAAAGTTGTTATTATACTTAGCGTAGCTCTTTTAATCAATCAAGGGTTAAGATTAATCGTGGGTTAAGCCTAGCCATCGCAGTCTCGCAAGTGGGTCTCTCTCTCTCCGTCTTTCTCTCTCTCTCCCTCTCTATGTGCCACATTATG
>JAIFZK010000088.1:832500-835000 GCA_027481765.1 Tenualosa thibaudeaui
AAACATGTGCTGAATACTGATCTCTCATCTCTCTTTTTGTATTATGTGAGAGAAAGACTTAATGAGGAATATAAAGACAAAGCAATGAAATAGATCAAGATATTAGATATTATATATAAGATATTATATATTAAATAATAGATATTAGATATTAGATATAAGATATAAGATGTAAGATATTGGACGTCAGAGAAACAGAGAGAAAGAAATCAAAATACAGACAGTGATTGAGTGATAGTTAGAGTGAGAAACTGAAGTGTAATGAAAGAAGTGATAGAGAGATGGTGATGGAATGAGAGCATGATAGAGTGATGGTGACAGAATGATAGAGTGATAGAGTGATGGTGATGATGTAACGGAAGGATAGATAGAGTGATGCTGAAGGAATGATAGAGTGATGGATCTCATCCTGTCAACACACGTTACCTAGACTTCATTTCTATGTTTCGTTGTTCTTACTTAGATAAGAACATAGAGATTGGTGACTGTGTGTGTGTGTGTGTGTGTGTGTGTGTGTGTGTGTGTGTGTGTGTGTGTGTGTGTGTGTGTGAGCATTAGCATTGATCAGGTACAACTATCCCACACACACCTCACATGTTCACTCAATAAACAATCCCTGTGTGGACATGCACCTCTGTGTTTGTTTCTGTGTGTGTGTGTGTATGTGTGTATGTCTGTGTGTGTGTGTGTGTGTGTGTGTGTGTGTGTGTGTGTGTGTGTGTGTGTGTGTGTGTGTGTGTGTGTGTGTATGTCTGTGTGTGTGTGTGGACAGAGAGAGCGATTTGAACTCATTTGACCCAGTTTCCTACAACATACAGTACATGATCATCTTAGAACACAACATGCTGGTGTGTGTGTGTGTGTGTGTGTGTGTGTGTGTGTGGACAGAGAGAGAGAGAGAGATTTGAACTCATTTGACCCAGTTTCCCACAACATACAGTACATGATCATCTTAGAACACAACAACATGCTGGTGTGTGTATGTGTGTGTGTGTGTGTGTGTGGACAGAGAGAGAGATTTGAACTCATTTGACCCAGTTTCCTACAACATACAGTACATGATCATTTTAGAACACAACAACATGCTGGTGTGTTTATGTGTGTGTGTGTGTGTGTGTGTGTGTGTGTGTGTGTGTGTGTGTGTGTGTGTGTTACGGGCTGCTACTGCTTTATGAAAACTAACAGGCATTTTCACTCTAAAAACACTTAAGACATTTAACTCTAACTTTAACAGTGTTAGCTCTCCCTATGAGTCTCTCTTTCTCGCATGTTACACACACGCACACACACACACACACACTCTTGAGTCATCCATTTAACACTAATGCTTTAAAAACTCATGTATTAAACAAGCTCACTCTGTTTGGCAGTCAGTGTGAGATTGCATCAGATTAATTCAATTGAATTTTAATTAAACCAGAAACGAATTGCTTACAAGATCGATGAAGTGATAATCAATGTGATCTCATGAATAAAGAACAGGGGAAAATCTGCTGGAAGATAAAAAAAAATGTGCTGGACAGCAGAGACATTATGCCAGATCTGCTGAGCTTCTCCAACACACACACACACACACACACACACACACACACACACACACATACACACATACACACGTAATATATAAAAAGTGCTGGATGGCAGAGACATCACACCAGATTCCAGATTTGTTGAACACAGACGAGGTTTTGCAGCAAGATTTCAACACATACGGATGTTCTTTTTTACAGGGTTACACACACACACACACACACACACACACACACAGACACAGACCCATGCGCACAGCCTCATCCTCTCTATGTATCTGTGTATTTATCTATATATCTATCTATCTATCTTACTCTCTCTCTCCCTTCTGTCTTTTGCCTGCACGCTCACACACACACACACACACACACACACACACAAGCACGGATCACTGTTCAAGCATGCAGGCCCAAAAACAGTAAGTTGTGCTACTGGCAGAGAATGCAGATTATCCGGCTGCCGTGCTGTGCGTGTGTGTGTGTGAGTGTGTGCGTGTGCTCGCATCCTATAATCCGCCCACTGCAGATCTTTGGCTCGTGTTGTCAAGGTCACCTGCTGTGTCATTAAGGATTTATCCTCCTTCCCCCGCACCCTGTCGCATCCCTTCCTCATTCACACACACACACACACACACACACACCTCCCTTATTCTCCTGTGCTTTTCATACACACGTTTAACACTAATCCTTGGACAAGCACAGAAGTATATAGGATGAGCTCTCTTGTATCAGTGATATATCAGTATTATTTCTCCTCATGATGAGATTTCTGTTTGCCGTGACGCAGTAGTCACAGTAGCTGTACTTAATGACATTTCCATGCATGCCATGATATGTGGGCCAGGAGGATTGTAGTGAGCAGCTTTAATATTGCAATTCATAAATAGATACCATAAAATATGGAGATAATATTAAATATTATAAATAAAATGTTTAACAAGTCACACACACATACACACACCAACTGCTTC
>JAIFZK010000088.1:845000-852500 GCA_027481765.1 Tenualosa thibaudeaui
GCAGCGACCATTATACAGAAATAACTGACTTGGGAAATGCAAACTGCAATAGAACCTCATGCAAAGTAAATAGAACCTCCCGCAGCATTCCGGAGAGCAGCAGAGTTCTACACACAATCACAAAAGAATAATGGAGCACAGAAACAAACACAGTCATACAGAACAATGCAGCACTATGCTCTTTTTCAATAGGAACTAGAAGACATTCATCACTTTTATCCTGAGGTTATGCTGGAGTCCGTCATGTTATGACTCTGAAATGCGTTTTGCCGCCACAGCAGCTGAAGGTCCCTCTTGTGAGAGAATGGCCTGTTTCCATATTTGCCAAGGGGCTGCAAAGCTATGGGTGATAGGTGTAAGAATGAAAGACAAAGGTTCATCTTAGATGCTGTTTTATGTGTATAGAGTGTATGTGTGCTTGTGTGTCTGTATATATAGACCTGTGTGTGTCTGTGTGCGTATGTGTGTTTGTACATAGCTGTTTGTCTCCAGAGTGGACATGATTGAAGGATGTGTGTGTTTGTCTCCAGAGTGGACATGTTTGAAGGATGTGTGTGTGTGTGTGTGTCTCCAGAGTGGACATGTTTGAAGGATGTGTGTGTGTTTGTCTCCAGAGTGAGACTTTTCATCGAATCCAACTGAAGTTTTGTTTACCTTTGTGTTTGTTGAGGATTATCGAAGCATTTAATGCACATTGTTTGGAGCAATTAAACAGATTGTATTTTGGAAACAAAGAGTCAGAAGTCTGTGTGATACTGCTACCTGTTCATGCTGCCCACAGCCAAGTTTGGAATTACTTGAACTCGGAAAACTTGGAAGGCCAATACATTATAGATTATGCAAGTGTGTTACACAAGTCTGATCCAGGCCAAAGTCGTATGTCCTGCTGACAGCACAGGGCAGCACGGCAGTCTCCAAACTAGGAAGAGTCACGTCACTAGTATTGCTGTTGTGAAAACGCCTGTCAACAATAAAGTCTGGATTAGAATTAGGCTCCCTACATGATATAGTCAAGAAGACAATTCTTTGTCAATTAATGCTACTGTCACTGATTACTGTTTTCACATTTACCTAAATAGTGATTGCTAAGCTCACCTTGAAATACCATTGCTGGTCATCTAAAAAGCTGCAGGATAATGAAGCATGAAATAAAGACGGAGGTGTGTGTGTGTGTGTGTGTGTGTGTGTGTGTGTTGAAGGAAACCTGACACCGTATTCATATAGTGGTGATGGTGACCTGATGTATCTGAAGTGTGTGTGTTTGTGAGGTGTATATCCAGATCTTTGTGAGTGTACCCAGCCGGGGAGTGTGTGGACGCTACGGCTGTATCTCATTTCACACACTACTGAAGGATGAAAGAGCATTCATCCCCCTGGGTTCCTCTGTCCTAAACACATACACACACACACACACACACACACACACACACACACACACACACACTCATTCCCCTGGGTCTTCTGTCCTAAACATGCACACACACACTCATACACACTCATTTCCTTGGGGTCCACTGTCCTTCACTTGCCTCCTGTCCCTTGTCCTTCCTCATTGTACACACACACACACATACACTGAAACTGTGCGAATGATCCAGACTGTTCCTGTTGCCAAGACTGGTCCTAACACTCACATTGGTCCTGATGCTGAGACTGGTCCTAATGCTTAGATTGGTCCTGATGCTGAGACTGGTCCTAAAGCTAAAACCGGTCCTTATGCTGAGACTAGTCCTGATGCTCAGATTGTTCCTGATGCTGAGACTGGCCCTGATGCTCAGATTGTTCCTGATGCTGAGACTGGCCCTGATGCTCAGATTGGTCCTGATGCTGAGAGTGGTCCTAAAGCTAAAACTGGTCCTTATGCTGAGACTGGTCCTGATGCTGAGACTGGCCCTGATGCTCAGTTTGGTCCTGATGCTGAGACTGGTCCTAATGCTTAGATTGGTGCTGATGTGGATTCTTTGGTGGCCAGACTGGCCTGATGGTCCTCTGGTTCAGACTGTTGTGCTGCTGTGCTATACTGCTACTGTTACTTTCCAAGTGGCCCTGTTGCTGGTCCTCTTACATGTTGCCGAATGTGTGTTGCAGAGTAGGTGTGGTGCTTGTGTGTGTGTGTGTGTGTGTCTAAGTGTCATGTTATCCTGCTTTAAGCCCTGCTGCCATGACAAACTGGCTCCTGTTCTGATCACAGGGCCCTGGGCAGCCTGTGCCATAGCCGCAGGCTCAACCAAATACATGCACGCACACATAGACACACACATAAACACACACACACATAAAACCCAGTGTCCCCAGCCTAGCAACACTTATCCTGTTACCCCCACCACATCCTGTGCCCAGGGGCTAGGGAAGGCTGCCAGAGGGTTGCCGTAGAGATGCCAGAGCAGGGCACACACACACACACACACACACACACACCTTACCACAATTTAATACGGCAGTACACGAACAGTACATAGACATATATAGACATGCACACACATGCGCACATAGATAGACACATGCTCACACACACACACACACACACACTCTGCATAGCCCCTAGCACCAGGGTGCCAGAAGCCTACTGCCTCTGAGTCACTGAGGGCTTAACCCAGATCTGCACCCAGAGCTACAGGTGTGTGTGTGTGTGTGTGTGTGTGTGTGTGTGTGTTGCATGTGAAAGCTGAAAAGGGCACAGGAGAGATGCCAAAGTGGAAAATCATCCATAGAGAGTAGAGAGCTGCTCTCTCCCTCTGATAGCCCTCTAGACACTACACCACAAACACACACACACACACACACACAGCTGCACATACACTTACACAAATACAACTTACCTTTCTTTTTTCTCTGTTAGCACTCCAGACACCACATAAACACTTACATTCACACTCACACTCACACCGACACACACGCACACGCACACGCACACACACACTTCTCCCTCTATGTCCTCTAGACAATATCAGTGTTGTCTCTATCTATCCATTCTACTGTCATTTCTTCTTTCTCTCTCTCTCCCTCCCTCTCTCTCTCTCCCTCCATCTTTCTGCCTTTCCAGGCCATTTACCTTATTCATTACCTCATTCTCTCTCTCTCTCTCTTTGTTCCCTCTCTCTCTTTTACTCTCTCTCTTTCTTCCTTCCTTCCTTTTCTGTCTCATTTCATCACTCTATTCCTCTGTTGTTTTCACTGAATTTCACACTCTATTCATCAAGTCTCTCTCTTTCTCTTTCTCTCTCTCCCTCTTTCTCTTTTTTCTGCCTTTTTCACTGACTTCACCTCTATTTCTCCCAACCTATCCAGTCTCTCTCTTGAAGGGCTGAAGTTGAAGTTCAAGGCCCTCCCCTCCCCTCTTCTCTGGGGTACTTCCCAGCCTTTCCTCTCCTCGTGGGAGAGGGTTCCCTGATACCCATCGAAAAGAGGGACAAACAGCCTCAAGCAGATGGGACTGATGGGAAATGGAGTTTATTTGACTGATGGTCAGATGGCTGACAGAAGTGACTGTGGTGTCCTTTGGGCTACTGGGAAATCTCTGAGATGTAGTCTTTAAGGGGTGATGGGAGATGGAGTTAATTTGGTTCAGAGGACTCAGAGAAGGTATCTGTTTGGCTCTGAGGGCTACTGGGAAACTGTGTGTTTTAGATGCTGAGGTGTAGTGTTCAAGGCTTTGAGGGCCACTGCAAAGAGTTTTTTACTCTTCTACTCACAGGTGCAATCTGTCTGAGGGCTCTCAGGGCTGAGCGCTGATGGGAAATGGTGTTTTCTCAGACTCTGAGAGTGGTTCTGGGAAATGGAGTTTATTTGGCTCAGAGGGCTTAAGGGTCTGCTTCTCTCTCAGGGCATACAGGGAATTGGTGCTTTCAGTCTCTGGGGTGTGGTTTGCAAGGCTCTGAAGGCTGCTGTGAAAAGGAGTTTTTAGACTCTGAGGTGTAGTCTGCAAGGCTCCCAGGGTTGATGGGAAACAGAGTTTTTAGACTCTGAGGTGTAGTCTGCAAGGCTTTGAAGCTGCTGTGAAATTGAGTTTTTAGACTCTGAGGTGTTGTCCGCAAGGCTCTAAAGGGAGATGGCAAATGTAGTTTTTAGACCCAGAGGTGCAGGTTTTAAGGCCTGCTGAGGGTATAGGACAGAAGGCTTATGGGAAATTGAGTTTTTTATTGAGTCAGAGAACTGACAGGAGATGCACTGTAAAGCTCTAGTTTACCTTTCCATGGCAGCCTGATCATGTGGATTAAATTCTTTGTGTCCTCTCCTCCCTCCTGTTTCCATCTCTCCTCTTCTCCTCCTCTCCTTCTTCCTCTCCTCTTCTCTCCTCTCTTTTTCTCTCCTCTTCTCCTCTCCTGACCCTCTTTCTCCTATCCTCTCTTCTCTTCTCCTCTCCACCCCCTCTCTTCTCTTCTTCCTCTCCACCCCTCTCCTCTTCCTCCTCTCTCTGCTGTTGTATCTTGCAGGTTTCCTGAGTACGGGGGACCAGGCCGCCAAGGGGAATTATGGGTTGCTGGACCAGATTCAGGCGCTCAGGTGGATCAAAGAGAACATCCAGGCCTTCAAAGGAGACCCCAAGAGAGTCACCATCTTCGGCTCTGGTGCCGGGGCCTCCTGCGTCAGTCTGCTCACACTGTCACACTACTCAGAGGGTAAGACACACACACATACACACACACACACACACAAATGCATGCCCACATGCACAGACACTTACACTTACGCATATACACTCTCTCTCTCACACACACTCATACACACACACACATACACACACACACACACAAATGCATGCCCACATGCACAGACACCTACACTTACGCATATACACTCTCTCTCACACACACACTCATGCACACACACACACACACACACACACACACACACACACACACGGCATGCATGTGCGCACATGCCCACATGCACACACACATACACTTGCGCATATACACTCTCTCTCTCACACACACATACACACACAATCACAGACACACGGACACAGACACACACACACACACAGGCATGCACACACACATACTGTGCACATACACACACTTTCTAACACATGTGTTCATACGCATAAAAGCACAAGACAACTTGTCTGTACGAAGAAACATCCAACTTGCTCAGCAGAAATTATTCAGAATGCCAACTCACTTGTCACCTATTCTCTATTTATGATTGCTTACACTCACACACACACACACACACACAGACATGCACACATACACACACAGAAACAGAAACCTCAATTTCATTTCCATTGTTCCGAGACATCAGAAAGAGGTAATAAGCATTCACATGACCACAGGGTGAAGTGAATTAGCTTTTTCACACACACACACACACACACACACACACACACCCTTCCATCCTTCAGTATCAATTTTCTGGAGTTTATTAAAATAGCAAAATGTATTTAAGCATGGTGGTAATTTATCATTTCACAGCCAAATGTCTTGCCTGTATAATTAGCTAATTTCTGACTCCAAGTTGTCCCAACATTTTAGTTTCATTCTCTTTTCTTTACTTCCTTCTTATTTATTTGCTGTGCTCACTGAACTGTGCAGTCTGGCTGTATGAGAAACAGCCTTTGAACTGTGACTGCTGCCACTGTTGTTTCCTGACAGCAGCCTCTGGTTAGTGACTCTCCACATTGTTAATAGTGTCAACATTGGTGATTCTGGTTCATTAAAGCGTGTCAGAAACACCCCACTCACTTCCCAAGACGTGCTATTAAAAGGCAGATTGGTTACCATATGCAGTGGGTGTGTGAGGGAGGCATGTCTGCATCCTGCTGGTGGGTGTTGAAGTGGCATAGTGGGGCAGCCATCTTAGGTGTGGTATGCAGCCACCTCCCCAACCCACCCACCCCCAACACACACACACACACACACACACACACACACACCCTCTCTCTCTCTCTGGTCGGCCATTTTGTAGGGCAGCATGAGTGTGAGGGAGCTGCAGAAGTTGAGGCAGACTCTGGAGATGAAGTCTGTCCACACACACACACACACACACACACACACACACACACACACACACATACACACAATGAGAGAAAGACAATGATCTCAGTCCTTCTGATGTTCTCACAATGCACAGAAAACAGGAACACACATACATACACAGGAACATACACACACACAAACAAACAAACAAACAAACAAACATTCACAGTGAACAGGGTAAACAATCCTGCATGCATGCAGTGTATACAAAGAGCTTATGTACACAATGATGTAAACACTCATCTACAGAGAGTCCCAATCCTACATGCACGAGTTTGCTGCCAGGGGCTGTTAGAAAAGTGTAAGTGTGTGTGTGTCCGTGTGAGTGTGTGTGTGTGATGGAAGAAGGGTAACACACACTCCTCACATCGGCCTGGTTGAGTCAGCCGCCTCGCTTCTCAGCCAGAGTAAAAATAGAACTCATGGACCGATAACAAACATACACACACACACACACACACACACACACACACACACACACACACAGGCAGATCCAGGCTGCCTCCCTGCCATGCCGTGTCCTATTTCTGCTGACTGATGGTGGGGAAGCATCTCCCAGAAAGCCTCACTGAGGAACAGCCCTGGAGGGGTAACATAAACACACTCCACTGTGTGTGTGTGAGTGTGTGTGTGTGTGTGTGTGTGTGTGTGCGTGTGTGTGTCTGTACACGTGATACAGACAGGAGGCGACAGATAACATGTTTAGCTACGTAATCTGGCACTAGAAGTACAACATACATACACTCCTTCAGACAGACGCCAGAGAGAGGGAGATAAAGACACACACACACACACACAAATAATGTCATATACAGCATGCAATATTTGACCGGCGGCAGACAGCAGAGAAATAGAGATACCTCCACCCTATACACTTTCAAACACTCAAACACACACACACACACACATGCATATAGACTCTATATGAACACTGAAGCAATGCCAGATAAATTTATCTTAGATGTGCTGCTGGCACACACACACACACACACACAAGCCGCACACACATCACATGAAACACACACTCCTACAGTTTGGCAGTTAATTAGTTGCAGTGTGTGATGCCCCCAAAGTGTCTCCAAATGGGCTCATTTTGTGTATATTCATCTCTCTCTCTCTCACACACACACACACACACACACACACACACATCCTCATTCTGTGTTAATTTTCACTCGTCCTTTCTTCCCCTTCGTCTCCTCCCTCTCTCCTTACCTCCTACCTCACCTCCACCTCTCCCTCTCTCCTCTCTGCTCTCACTCTCTCCTCCCCTTCTTCTCTGCTTTCTCTCTGCATCTCTCTTACTCACACTCTTTTCCCTGTCCTTCTCTTCTCCTCTTCTCCTCCGCTCTCTCTCCCCCCATCCTCCATCTCTGTCCTATAACCCCCTTTCTTCTTCTTCTCTCTCTTCTGCCCCCTCTTTTCTTTCCTCTCTCTGTCTCCCTTTTCCTCTCCCTCCTCTCTCTCCCCCCATCCTCCATCTCTGTCCTATAACCCCCTTTCTTCTTCTTCTCTCTCT
>JAIFZK010000088.1:857500-875000 GCA_027481765.1 Tenualosa thibaudeaui
GAGAGATGGAGAGAGAGGTAGTGATGGAGAGAGAGAGAGAGAAAGGCAGTGTGTAAAAGTGGTGGGTACAGAGAACAGAAAAAAGGCTGTTTTTTGTGTTGGAGTGTGTGCATGTGTGTGTGTCTCTACATGTAGTGCATTTTCAGGTGTGTCTGGGGGAGAGTAGAGAGGTGGAGCAGCCTGGAGGCAGCAGGAAGTTGATTGGATTGTTCCGGAAATCCTCTTTAGGGGTCGAGCTGTGGTAGCACAAGCGCATGAACCCAGTGGTACTCAGTGTGTGTGTGTGTGTGTGTGTGTGTGTGTGTGTGTGTGTGATTGCTCGAACTCACTGGTGTGTATGTGTGTATATGCAGGCATGTTTGTGTGTGTGCATGTTTGTGTGCATGTTGAGTGGGCACTCGAACCCAGCGATTCGGTGTTGTACTTACAGAAGTCTTCCATGCAAAATCCATCATTTAGTAGATGGGATTCTCTGAGCGTGGAGATTTTTCATCAGGGTTTCTCTGAAGGAAGAGCAGTCATGTGACCAAACTCCTGTTAGTCACGGAGACACACACCCCAGTAAAAATGAGAAAGCGCTTTCATAAGCCTCTTTTATGAAACATTCCATCTTGGCAAAGGGGAAGTAAGAGGACACACAAATACTAAGTTCTATCTATTTTCCATAAACCATTCTCTGCTCTTGTGTGTTTCTGAGGAGAAACTATAATAGCATCACTTTTATGCGATTATTTCTTTTCAAAGCTCAGTGGTAATGCAGTGTCGTGTACATGTAGGATTTTTCTGTATCAAACGGTTGCTGTTGTATGAGCATAGATACAGTGTGAGTATGTCTGTGTTTGTGTGTGTGTGTGTGTGTGTGTGTGTGTGTGTGAGAGTGTTGACTGTGTGCATGCGCCTGTGTGCATGTGTGTCTGTGCATATGTATGAGGGCGCGTGTGTGTCTGTTTCTGTGTGTCTATGTCAGTATGTGTCTGTGTATGTGTGTTAATGTGTGTGTGTGTGTCTGTGTTTCTATTTGTCTATGTCTATGTCAGTGTGTATCTGTGTATATGTGTTTGTGTGTATCTGTGTTGTGTCTATGTAGGTGTGTTTGTCTATGTGTCGTGTGTGTGTGTGTGTGTGTGTTTGTGTGTCTGAATGCTAACTGGTGCATTTTGTTTGGTGTGCTTCCTCCCTGGCAGAGATCCAAACCAGCCAGTGCCCCAGGACACCAAGTTCATCCACACCAAGCCCAACCGCTTCGAGGAGGTGGCCTGGTCCAAGTACAACCCTAAGGATCAGCTCTACCTGCACATTGGCTTGAAGCCCCGTGTCCGCGACCACTACCGTGCCACCAAGGTGGCTTTCTGGCTCGAGCTTGTGCCACACCTGCACAACATCAACGAACTTTTCCAGTACGTCTCCACGACGACCAAGATACCGCCGCAGGACACCACACCGTACTCGTACACCAAGCGTCTGGGCAAGAATTGGCCCTCGACGACCCGCCACCCCGGGGTGCCGCCCGCTAACACCAAACAGAGCACTGACCAGCGCCGGGCGGGAGACATCGGCGACGAGTCGACGGTGGTGATCGAGAAGCGGGATTATTCGACCGAGCTGAGCGTCACCATCGCTGTAGGCGCTTCGCTGCTTTTCCTCAACATCCTAGCCTTCGCCGCCCTCTATTACAAAAAGGACAAGCGGCGCCACGAGTCCAACCGTCGCGGCCCGAGCCCACAGCGACCCGGCGCCATTTTGGGATCAGCTCCGCCCGGCTCGGCGACCTCGGTGGCGGGCTCTGCGGTCAACGCCAACGACGTGTCGCACCTCCCGAGCGAGGAGCTGATGTCTCTACAGATGAAACAGCAGCTAGAGGAGCACGACCACCACCACCACCACGACTGCGACTCGCTGGCAGCGCATGACACGCTCCGGCTCACCTGCCCGCCCGACTACACCCTGACACTGCGGCGTTCGCCGGACGACATGCCTCTCATGACCCCCAGCACCATCACCATGATCCCCAACTCCCTGGCCACCATGCAGCCTCTCCACAACTTCAACACTTTCGGCGGGAGCCAGAACAGCACCAACCTCCCCCACGGACACTCCACCACCCGCGTATAGCTCCCAGGATGCAGCGGGGTCGGGTGGGAGTGGTGGTGGAGCTGCAGGGGGGGTTGAGAGGGGACGTTTTGGGTGCGGTTGGACTGCTCTATGCAGGTATAGCTTTTTTTTCTGGAAATGATGACTGCAGTCCTGAGTGGGCTTGCTTGGATGCTGGAAGGAGAGCGTGGTGACTTTGGTTTTTACTTGGAGACCTGTATTCACACAACAGCACACACACACACACAATCTTTCTCTCTCTCTCTCGCACATACACACACACACACATGTTGGGGTTTGTGTATTTTTCCCAACCAGATGGATACAGTGTATGTGTGTGTGTGTTCGTGATGGACTTCTGGTGGGCTCTCAGAGTTCTGAGACGTTCCTTTTTCTACGACACTCCATACGGCTGTAGATTCCTAATTGGCTAATGAATGATTCAGCAGTTAAACCAAGCTTCCAGAGACGGGGACTAACTTCCAAGGAGGAAGGGGAGTGCAAACAAACCTAACCAAAACAGAAGCAGAACACACCTGGAGGAGTGACTGTGGGACTCAAAGCAGCAGGGAACATACAGGGGCGTTACAGCGAGAGAACAGAGAACATAGAACATAGAACCGAACAGGAACTCTTTTGGCGCAGCAGACACAGCAGACTCCAAATCAGCCAAGCATCAGCTTCACCATGGCAACTCCCATATTTACCAGACTGTGGCTAAGAGCACAGCAGACGTTAAGCTCAACACACAAATATATACGCAGGACACGTATAGGACACATACACACACTCTCAAGCACACAGATACATTTACACATCCAATACATGCGCACACACACACACACACATCACACACACACACACAGAAACACATACATACAAACACACACACACACACACACTTCCCAGCCTGAAATGTATTTATGACTTATGACTTTGTATAGCTCCAAGTAATTGTAAATAGTTGTGACTGAAGCTCACCTAGAGCCAGCGGAGGTGACAGGCTTCTCTTGTTTGTTTTGAGTTGAACTAATGTTAAAAGAGCGTTAAAACAGCAGTTGCCCGGCCCGTGCTCTCTTTCTGTTGGTGTGTGCATAAATATATCATTATGGTAGTCTTTGTATCATTTCTGTTTCTATGAGTTTAAAGCAAAGATATGAATGAGACCTGGTTTACTCAGAGACACAATCCTCCACACCTGTCCCTGTGTGTGTGTGTATGTGCGTGTGCCTGTGTGTATGTGTGTGTGTGTGTGTGTGTGTGTCTCCTTCTTTCCTCATGTGTGTATGTGTCACGGGTCAGAACGTCTGATGCACGAGTGGGCCACAGCAGGTTAGACTGGAACACAGGTCTCTGCTGGCGTCTCTAAAATGTGTCGACGGCTCTGAGGGCCTTGATCTACATGGAGAACCATAGAAAACCAGGCCTGTTGCCTGTCAGAAAAAAGCAATCCTAGCGCCTGCATGGCAGTTTTAGAACCCCGTCAGAGAACCGTCCATCTGAGGAGGGTTCCACACAATTCTTGAGTGTTCTTGTATGGAATCTAGCTGAGCACCTTTCTTGGATTCTAGAATGCTTCTAGAATGCTGTGACACCTCATCGGGTTCCTTTTGGTTCAGTCATTGTCTGGGGGGGGGGTGTTCAACACTGCCTCTGTTGCTCTGACCAGCAATGGATCATTCAGAACCAAACTCCATGGCAGTGGCTTTTGATATCAATATTAGTTGGCTATGTTTGTAAAGTATATGTTGGGTATTATTAATTGTCATATGCTAGCAATATGTAAAGTATTGTGCTGGGCTTGTGATATTTTGGGTTTCAACACAAGAGAATGAGTGTATATAAAACATAAACATAATTATGATTATATAAAAAAAGATAACCATTTAAGCAGATTATTTTAGCCCTGCATCCTATATCAGAAAGTTTTAAAAATGAGAAAACAAGCAAGCAAAAAATAAAATATATGTAAAAAAAATAAAAATCATAAAAACTGCAATGAAAGTTTATATTAAATTACATTTGTAAATTTAATCAAAGATATTCATCATAGCCCTTGGTCCTTCAACTGTTAGTCTCCTAAGGGTTGAAATAGGATTTCCGTTTCAAAATAGAGTTTGTCTTATTTTGTTTGCAGTTTCTGCCTTAAGTGATAGATGATATTTCTGTCTGGACACCTGTATAAACTTTTCTGCAGCATTTTTAATAAAAATATCACACTATTTTCTAAAGGTGTGTCTGGTGTGGTGTCAGCTTGTGCTTTGCTGCAAGTGTGTGTGTGTGTGTGTGTGTCTGTGTGTATGTGTGTGTGTGTGCACGCATCTCAGCCATTTGATAATGTGCTGATCTACTCTGGAACTTCCCAAACTCATGGAATGACTCCGTAAACACCATCTGATTACTGCAGTGCCTCATCTCGTCATGTGGGAAATAAAAAGACCATTTTTGGATGCTGTTCTGCCCAAGCGTTATGAGTATGAGAATGCGTGTGAGTGGGTTGACTATCCCAGTCTTTGTCTCATGTAAATACAATGACATGATTCAGAGTACTGGCTCCATTTCAGATACATAGTCATACATGTATATGTGTGTGTGTGTGTGTGTGTGTGTGTGTGCACTTTATCACAGAGACTCATTATCACCATGCAACAGAGCCAAAGACCTTAGAGGAGAAAGGAAGATTCTAGAGAGGAGGAGGAGGAATAGAAGAGAAAAGTAGACCAGAAATATGAAGAAGATGAGTAGAGAAGAGTATTGGAGAGGAGAGGAGACTCTTTTAGATTCTTAGATCCATTTCAGTAGCCTGCACTTCACTTCACTTTGTACTTCACTTCACTTTCTAGTAGACACTCTTAATAGACATTTTCACTTGGGGTGGATGGGCACTTTGTTTGAATGTTAAACCTGTTGGTTCTGCTGACAGTTTCTGTTCGCCGATTGATTGTTCCAAAGGTAGTTGGTAAATCTGAAGCCTGGGGAGAGTACTGTGATGTAGTGCTTTAGCGAATTACAACATTGAGCAAGCAGAGATATGTTGACTAGCCTGGCTACCGTTTCAGTGGTTTAGTCATATTAATGTCAACCCTGAGCTCCTTGGGATGAGGTTCTTGGTGTCATGAAACAACAGACAAACAAGTTTAAACTGAGACTGTCTACTACCTCTCCTGCTACACCTATTACCCATTCCACAAACCTTCCTCTACACTCCCTCCCCCTCTTAAAAAATGAACGAATGGCTTAGAAGAGAGGAGAGAACAGGAGGGAAGGTGGGGAGGGGAGAAGACAAGGAGGTGTAAAGGAGCTTTCAGGTTCTTGGCTCCATTTCATAATCACACTGAGACTGCAGTGGCTTAGTTATACTGTGTGATCAACCTGGAGCGCTTTTAGGTAGACAATATGCCCAAGAGGAGAGAAGCAGAATGGGGCATTTTACCAGTGTATGTGACAGAGGATGAGCAGCAGAGAGGCTCCTTCTACCTGGGAATCAATTTGGCAGAGGATGGAGAGAGGAGAGGGGCACAGAGGAGGATTTTACCTGTGTGTGTGTGTGTGTGTGTGTGTGTGTGTGTGTGTGTGTGTGTGTGTCCGTTTGTGTGTGTGTGTCTGTGTGTCTGTGTGTGTGTGCCAGAGAGCCTGAAGAAGAAAGAGGAGAGGAAGATTCTGCAGAGGAAGAGGAGGAGGAGAAGAGTAGACCAGAGGGGTGGAGTAGAGATGAGGTGGGGAGAGGAGAAGACAAGGGCAGAGGATATGGTAGAGGAGAGGAGGATTTTAACCTTGTGGATATGGTAGAGGAGAGGAAGATTTTAACCTTGTGGGTATGGTAGAGGAGAGGAGGATTTTAACCTTGTGGATATGGTAGAGGAGAGAAGCAGAGGGGAGGATTTAACCTGTGAATCTGGCAGAGGATGAGTAAGGAAACACTGAGGATCCACTCTCCTGTTCAATGGTTCAGTAATGCTAAGAGTTGGATGTATCTCTTCCAGATGTAACACTCAGAATCACTACAGAAGCTGAGAAGTAGGGCTCTTGCCTCACAATACAACATGCTATATCACTATACAGAGGCCAGTATGACAATATCACCATAAGTTTGACTAAGTTAAGTCTGAGTAATGACCAAGCCAAAAGGTTGACACTGTCATCAGATCCTTTGGGGTCACACAATTGAAACAAATAGTTAAAACAATTAAATTAAACAATTAAATTCAGCTGCAGAGTGCAAAAGGTATGGATTCTATTTCAAATCTCACAGTATCATTTTAAGTCTAACATTTAACAACTGCTGTTGTTGTTGTTCTTGTTGTTGTTGTTTTAATCCCATATTATGATATGGCTGCATCTATAACAATACAGGGAAAATCACAGCATATTGTGATATTGATATCTTATGCACTCAGGACTCAGGGCTGCTGGCCCACACTCTCCTCTCTCCTCTCCTGTCCCCTCTCTCTATCCTCTCCTCTTCAGCCGGGGAAGCATAGGTCATTAAGTGTCAGTGTGTGTGTGTGTGTGTGTGTATGTTTGCGAAAAAAGATGAGCATGCAGTTGTGTCAGGCTGTCTAGTATTACTACATGTTGAGCAGATTACGCTGTCATGTCAGTGTGTGTGTGTGTGTGTGTGTGTGTGTGTGTGTGTGTGTGTGTGTGTGTGTGTGTGTGAGAGAGAGAGAGAGAGAGAGAGAGGGAGAATGTACCAAAACATTGAGTTGAGAGACAGAAGCATCTGGAGAGTTTATTATTCTCCTACTGTATGACTGACTGCTGGCATCATCTGACTGGGCAGCCTTACAGCAGAGCAACTTAAGAGCCTTGTTCTCTACAAACCACCTCCAACACTGATAATCCAGATTGTAAATGTGTCTGGCTGTGTTTTATGGTTAGTGGAAGATGTTTGCATCTAATAAAAATATATAATGTAAGAAGTACCCTGCTTACATTAGACAGGTTCAGGGATAGTCTATACATAGACACACTGTAAGCAGATTATCTGACATGTACCATAATATTTATAGCAAAATTGCTCATTTTCAACACTTGTCTTTAAAAGGGATAAAGCAAATAAGACATGATTATGAAGATATATCAAAATAGTAATATATAGGACAGACTTAACCTACTGTATGGGCTTCAGACTTGTGACTGGGGGGTGCCTGGTTGAATTCCCAACCAGTAGGAAAAATGTGTCCAGGGAAAGTGATTGAACTCCTCTCTCCCATACCCACATTCATGGCTAAGGTGTACTTCACCTCTCTGCTCCCTGGACACCACAGCAGCAGGCTGCACACTGCTCAAGGGCACCTCTGCTAGAACACACTGCTAGAGCACCTCTGCTAGAACATCCTGCTAGAACACTCTGCTAGAATACCTCTGCTAGAGCACCTTTGCTAGAACACTTCTGCTAGAACACCTCTGCTAGAGCACCTTTGCTAGAACCTCTGCTAAAACACCTCTGCTAGAGCACCTCTGCTAAAACACCTCTGCTAGAACACTCTGCTAGAGCACCTTTGCTAGAACACTCTGCTAGAACCTCTGCTAAAACACCTCTGCTAGAATACTCTGCTAGAGCACCTTTGCTAGAACACTCTGCTAGAACCTCTGCTAAAACATCTCTGCTAGAACACTCTGCTAGAGCACCTTTGCTAGAACACTCTGCTAGAACCTCTGCTAAAACATCTCTGCTAAAACATCTCTGCTAGAACACTCTGCTAGAGCACCTCTGGTAGAACACTCTGCTAAACACTCATGGGATCAATATGAATCTGTATCATCACAGAAATTATGATTAAATAGGGAGAACTTAAGTTAGTGGAAATCATTCATGGCATCACTGTTAGAACACCCTCCTAGAACATTCTGCTAGAACGTGTGGAGATATTTATGGCATCGCTGTTCAGGCTTTGATGACTTGGCCTGTGGTGGACTACGTGTGTGTGTGAGGGAGAGTGTGCTTGGTGTTTTAAAGTGCAATAACTTGCATATGGATATCAAAACACATCTCCTGTGCTGACATGTTTGAGATGCAGTCACAGACACAGCAGTCCTCTAAACAGTTACAACTATGATCTTGTATTACCTCACGTTAGTCAGCAAACTGCTGGTCACACACACACACACACACACACACACACACACACACACACACACGCCTGATATACACACACACACACACACAGACAAAACACCTGCATGTACAGACACTTACTCACCATAAACACATACACCGGTCCTCTACAGAAGTGCAGCACAAATCTTCTACCAGCTTACACAACTAAGTGCACTGTAGGAGGTCACTCACACACACACACACACGCACACACACACACACACACACACACAGACAAAACACCTGCATGTACAGACACTTATTCACCATATAAAGGCACATGCAATGACCAGCAGGGGACCCAATCACTGATTCAAGAATTGACGGAAAGATGTGGAGACGACACCCTGGTGGTTAAAAGCCACCCACTGAGACACACACACACACACACACACACACACACACAGCAGAGGGGAATTGTCAGGAAATGAAGAGATGACACCCTAGTGGTTGAGAATAGCCCACTGAAGGACACACACACACACACACACACACACAGCAGAGGAGAATTATCAGGAAATGTAGAGATGACATCCTGGTGGTTGAGAATAGCCCACTGATGGAGCCACACACACACACACACACACACACACTAACTAAGGCAAATCATCTGGAAATATAGAGATGGCACCCTGGTGGTTGAGAGCAGACCATTAACAGAGGCAGACATTACCATTGTAGACATTTTCCTCAATGACAGCTAAGATGTGTATACTATAGACCTATTCTGTGTTTACAAACATTATGTCACAAACATTCTGTCGCCAATGCACAGGTTTGAGAACATTTTACATTTTAACATTATAATTAATGTTGGGGCACCCCTGGTTGACTGAGATATTAGGCTGCAAAACAACAGTGAGCTGATGGTTAAAAGCTGTCCTGTCACATGTAAAACCACAAACAAATAAAATCTCTGATTTGTTGTGTGGAATAGATGACAAGCTGTCGATGAATCCATCGTCATGTTACTGGTATTGCCAATAGATAGCCATGTAATAAGCAGGACAACGTTCTTTGAAGCGGTCATTATTGAAGAATAACACATTGTCGGGAGTTCCACGATAATGACCGCCTCACAGAACCCTATTACTTACATGTCAACATTGTGGATGGCATTATTCAGATATTCACTCCATAAGACATAAACAATTATGTAGATCAACATTAACAGAGCTGAAAGATAGTTGGATAGATCAACTTCAAATATGTCATAAGAACTCCAAAAACCTGCTCTGCAAAACGTGTTTGATTGATCTGGGGATGCACAGACGATAATTAAAAAGGTAACAGGCCCTAAGAGAAAAATAATAATTGCATTTCTGTTTCATAAAACATCCACAGCTTGAGAGTTGCAGTGTTCAGCTGTTGATGTACTCTCCAGTCTTTGGCCCGTGTCTTGATAGGAAAAGGAGTTTGTTTGCCTTGTTTGTCCCAGTGTTTGTAAATCTATGCTGTCTTCCTTCCTGAAACAGCATGCTCAGAGTTCTGTCTAACCCGGCAACTAGCCCTAGGCTAACGATTTGTCTTTGTGTACAGATTTGCCTAAAGAGCCAATATTTACCCAGGATATTGGATTGTGCACCGTGCTGTCAATATGTTTCCCAGCAGTGCGCCTTGTCCTCGTTGCAACAGAAGAGATACTCGCCTCATCACACAACACCTCCCGGACACACACGTTAGACACACACACACACACACACACACACATACAGACACACTGGGAGAGCAAGTCAAGTCTCAGACACGTGTTACACAAATGCACACACACATATACATTCATGCTGAGAGAGAAAGTCTCAGAGTACCATCAGGACACACACGTACACATCATTTTAATATACAGTCAACGGAACACATACACATATACACACACACACACACACATATACACACACGCACACAAATCTGGAGAGCTCTTGTCTCATCACTCCACACAAGCACACATTCAGCATAAAGACACACACACACACACACACACACACATGTGTTTTTGCACATTACTCTCTCTGACTTTCATTCTCTGTCCTTCTCTACTTCCTCTCCGTGTCTGCATTTCCTGATGAGTTCAATCTGGCTATGACCCAGGGTTTGTTTTAAGGATATAGAGCACAACTCACACACACAATCACACACACAGTAAATTAGTTTGTTTCTCTTTTATTCAACCACATTTACCGTGGTCTTGTGTACTATACTGCCAGGTTGAATGAATGAATGAATTACAGAGATGGGATGCCAATCACACATGCTTCCATTACTTATCATCTTGATCTGCTGACGTATAATACTATAAATACATATAGTGGGTTTCTGTGATAACAGTGTGTTAGAAATTTATAGATAATGTGTACATCACAACAGCCTGTATGTATGAATGTACAAATAGCAATCAATGTAAAGTGCCAGTATTTATGTGATAGGCCTGATCTTCGGATGTCAAAGAATACGGCTTTATGTTTAAGCAGAAATTGATGTATAAAGCTCATAGGATTTTATGACATTTTCATATTTTTATGGACATGATCTTTCCACGTCCAAAAATGAGCTAATTACAGTGGGAGACATCTAAGCCGAATGTTGAATAATGGAGTTGCAGATGGGTCTCTGGATGGTGAATGAATTTCATGGCTTTAATGTCATTTTAATTCCTCGCTTCAGAGACCCGGGTTTCCCATGACTCCCGTCATAAACCTGCGGAGGAGGAGACATATTTCTATTCTTAATCACACGCTCATGTCTTGGGCCCATGCTTGCTGACGGATCACAAAATCACCTGAATGCAAGCCAGGGAGACGCCTTCTTTTGTGTGTGTGTGTGTGTGTGTGTGTCTGTGTGTGCGATTCAGGTGTGTTTCACTCACACAACTGAACTCTAGCCAAGGAGATCCGTTCACGTGTGTGTGTGTCTCTCTATGTGTGTGTGTGTGTGCGTGTGTGTGTGTGAGGGAGCAAAAGAGTGAGAGAGAGGGAGAGAGTTTTTTCATGTTGGCTTCATTCTGAAGTGAACATATTGCATGTACCTGTAAACGGCTGTGGTGAAATATGGTGCCATTCTGTCTGTGATTAATGGGAGTAATTACATATCTGTGTTCACCTTTGGGGACTTCACACTCCTGTGGAGACACATACACACACACACACACACACTTACACACACACACACACACACACACACACTTACTTACACTCTCTCTTACACACACACACACACACACACACACACACACATACACACTCATACTCACACAGAGGCTCATACTCACACACACACTTTCTGATCTTGTGCACCCGGGTCTTTTGTGCAGCTCCAGGTGAATTCTGTTCTAGTCTCCTGTTGAATGTCAGCCATATTAGAGTTTTTGTGGATATTTGATCTCTATTACCTCTGCCAAGTCTGGAGAGTTTTGAGAATTATGGAATGGTGATGGGTTTGTAAAGATGAAGATGTCCTGTGTGTTGTCTGCTGTTCTGTTGCCGTTCATCTTCATTGGCCTTCTATCAGCCTCACACAAAAGTCCTGTCTACAGTGTGTGTGTGTGTGTGTGTGTGTGTGTGTGCGTGTGTGCATATGTGTGTGTGTGTGTGTGTGTGTGTGTGTGTGTGTGTGTGTGTGTGTGTGTGTGTGAGAGAGAGAGAGAGAGAGAGAGAGAGAGTGCACTACAAGTAACGAAGCTACTAGTTTAACTACATTTCTGAGTAGCTACACGACAAGTAGCAAAGCCACTAGTTTAACTACATCTCTGAGTAGCTACACAAGTAGTGAAGCTACACTACAAGTGGCGAAGCTACTAGTTTAACTACATTTCTGACTAGCTAACCTACAAGTAGGGAAGCTACTAGTTCAACTACATTTCTGAGTACCTTGGCTTGAAAAAGAACAGTTCTTCATCTTCATCTTCATCTTCATCTCTTTCCATTCCATCTGTACCTCACAAATGAGATTTGCCTGTCTATATTTAATTCCTGCACAAGGTGACTTTTCAAATGGGAGCAAAATGTGAAGAACACATTCATCATTTCAGATCAAATCATTAATTATATCTCTCACAAGGTCTCCATGTCTTGTCCCTGTGCAGTGTTTCCTATTCCCATTCATTTCATAAGTGTTTCCTTGGAAAACAAGGGAATATCTAAATGATCTAAAACTTTTGACTGGTAGTGTATTTGTCTGGCTGGATGGGTGGTGCCTTTGTATGTGTGTGTGTGTGTGTGTGTGTGTGTGTGTGTGTGTGTGTGTGTGTGTGTGTGTGTGTGTGTGTGTGTCTTTGTGTCAGTGGACCACGGCCCTATTGCTCCATCGTACCCCTGACTGTCATTCAAGCTTTTAATACCTGATTCATCGATCTTCATGCTGACAAGGCACTCAACACAATGAGCAACCACTGGGAAGCATGTGTATGTGCACATCAATAGGTGTGTGTGTGTGTGTATGAAAGAGAGAGACTGAAAACAGTGGTGTGTAGGAAACAAACATGACACATGAAATGAACAGGAGGATTATGAGTCCCCCTTTGACAACAGTAACCAAGGCTGTGTGTGTGTGTGTGTGTGTGTGTGTGTGTGTGTGTGTGTGTGTGTGTGTGTGTGTGTGTGTGTGTGTTTGTGTGTGTTTGTTTGCCTGTGCGTGCCTTTAGGTGTATGCATATGGGATTTTGCACTTGTGTGTGTGTGTGTGTGTGTGTGTGTGTGTATGTGTACTCTCTGAGCTGGAGCTGAATTATCATGCAGGTTAATACTCCACCACCCAGTGCAGTTGATTGGGTTCCTCCCGGGCGTCTTGGCCTTAATGGAGGAATATGAAATCTTTCTGAGCCAATATATATGCTGAACAGTTAGGAGGCAGAGAGGAGGAGAGGAGGGGAGGAGAAGAAAGAGAAGAGGAGGGGGTGAGAGAGGGAGGAGGAGAGGAAAAGAGGAGGTGGAAAAGAGGGGAAGAGGAGAGAATGAGAGGAGAAGTAGAGAGAGGAGAGGGGAAAAGAGGAGAATAAGAGAGGAAGGAGGAGAGGAAAGAGGGAAAGGTGGAGAGCAAGGCATGTGAGGAAGAGAAAAGATGGAAGAGAGAAGAAAGAAGGGAGGAGAGGAGAGCAAGGTGCTGGAAAAGGGGAAAGAAGAGTAGAAGGGGAAGAGGGGGAAGAGGAAGAGAGGGAATGAATGAAGCAATGGAGGATAGAAAGAGTGTGGAGAGGACGTGGGGGACAAGGAGAGGAAGAGAGGAATACAAGGGGTGAGAGAAGAAGAGAGATGAGTGGAGATGAGTGCAGAAAAGAAGAGAATTTAGGAGGGGAGATGAGGAAAAGAGAGAGAGAGGAAATGAGAGGAGAGAGGGAGCAACAGGAGGAAAAGCTAAATGAGAGAAGGGTAGGAGAAGAAGAGCAGAAGGCAGAGGAAATCAGGAGAGAGGGATGGATTAGAGAGGAGAGGAGAGGGCCATTTTCACACTGCACCCTAAGGTAGTAGGTATAAACATCTCTCTCTTCTCCTCTCTGATCTCCTCTCACTCCCTCTGATCTTGTGCAGTTAAATGTGAATGTGATTCTGTTTGTGTGTGTCTGTGTCTGTGTGTGTGTGTGTCTGTGTGCATGTCTGTGTGCGTGTGTGTGTGTGTGTGTGTGTGTGTGTGTGTGTGCGTGTGTGTATGTCACCGTGAGAGGTCTCATTGTCCTGGATCTGAATAACAGTGTTAGCAGTCATCTCATTCTCCTCCTGCACTGGCCCATATGCACACAGAGGAGAAGTAACCACGGCAACCACATCCTTAAAGCCTGCATACGGCAGGTCCCCGCTCGGACATCTGATAGTGTTGGGTCCATAAATGTGTGTCTTCGGCCCAAGTTTGTGCGGCAATGCGCAGATCAGCTGATATTGGTAGACTCTGCCGTCTGTTCAGTCTCCTCAATAACAGCCTCAGAAACAGCCTCATATCAGAAAGTATTCAGGTATGCGGTCAGGTGTAAGTCTGACTCAGGGAAGACGACAATGCCATGCATAGTCCCCAGTCACCTTGGATTCTTAACGTCACACCTGTGGAATTGAAATCTTGAATCAGGAACGAAGCCATCAGCAGCCGTGCTACACGACAGCACGGTGGTCAGTTCTCTGAAGTCAGCCGGGCACGTGTGCACTATCACAGGTAGACAAAGGGGCACGCTTGGCCAGGCAGACTTTACATATGGAGCTGATGAGTGGACACATCTTCAAGTCACATCAGTTTATTTGTTGTTTGAAAAAAAAAAATAATAATAACAGTGATTAACTTAATGTGCCTCTCAGAATAAGAGAAATGGCAACAGTATATTTAGGGGGAAATGCAACAAAGGGTGTAGATTCAAACAAAGCTAAATAACAAAAGTGTATAGGCTATACATTGGTGTGTGTGTGTGTGTGTTGGGTGGGGGAGGTTATGTATTACTCTGTCTTAGATTTTTAGATTTGGTGGGGGTGAGCTATTAATATGCACAACAGAGAGACATGTAAGAGATTTATAGAACCAATCTTGTTCAATAAGACTGCGTGTGTGTGTGTGTCTGTGTGTGTGAGAGAGAGAGAGAAAGAAAGAGAGAGAGAGAGAGAGAGA
This sequence comes from Tenualosa thibaudeaui, assembly GCA_027481765.1. Taxonomy (NCBI): domain Eukaryota; kingdom Metazoa; phylum Chordata; class Actinopteri; order Clupeiformes; family Clupeidae; genus Tenualosa; species Tenualosa thibaudeaui. Next base: position 872,271 of record JAIFZK010000088.1, read on the forward strand.
GAGTCTTACAGACCAAAGAACTAATCTTGCTTGATAAGACTAGTTTGTGTGTGTGTGTGTGTGTGTGTGTGTGTGTGTGTGTGTGTGTTTGTGTTTGTTTGCATCTCGCAGAAGCAATCTTCTTGATAATACTGAAGCATTTGTTGCTTGTTGCCCAATCACAGACCCAATTTCACAATGGAAAGTTTTGGCTCCAGTAAAATCAAACAAGGCGTGTGTGCAGTCAACATATTCGCTTTTCTTTGCCTTGAGATATTTGCTTCCTGAACCTCTCTATATTGTTATATGCTTTGAAACTCCACCATAATGAGTGCTTGTGAGTGTTTCTGTATCAGTAACTTTGATGTGCTGCCCAGACAATTTAGCTCAGTTAAGTGTACTTTAGGTTGTTTTTGTCTGTTTTGCAGAATTTCACATTTACTTTTAATGACCTACAGTACAAATCAAGAGCACATAATTCCATTGTTCGTTTTAGCTGAAGTCTGCATGTCCTGTGGCTGCAGTCCCATCTAACTGTTCTAGTATGATGACAGTGATGATGTAGTATTGTGTTTTTGAGCAAGTCATATGGGTCAGCTTCAGAATACACCAGAGAGGGTAGAAACGGAATGAGAATTGGCAACATTAATTTAGTTCCGTGTTCTGTTTTCGACCAGGGTGGAGTCACATTGCAAGTGAGTGACGTAATGTGACATTCCCACTTATGCAGACCGGAACTATTCACATTTGCCCCCATAGTAATGTATCATGTTGCTCTATCTTGGTCATTATTCAATGATCTTTGGAATACACCAGTTCAAATGTGGCATACCAAATTTTCTTTATCCAGTTTCCAGGTGAGTCTCTGGTCAGAGCGTCTGTTTGCCGAAAAGAAAAACTTACGTCCTCACAGAGAAATGTTTGCAAACGTCCGCCTATGTTTGAGAGCATACCTTAGGATGCTGTTGTGTCTGTTTTAGGACAGTCAAAGTGGCATGACTGATGCTGTTTGTGTTTTGTGTGTGTGTGTGTGTGTCTTTGTGTGTGTGTGTGTGTCTTTGTGTGTGTGTGTGTGTGTGCTTTCAGGGTAGCATGGCCAACACAATCCTGTCCTGACCCTGCCTGTCTTTTCATGACCCATCATAAATCAATTTCAAAGCAGCGTCACTGGCAACAGACAAGCCTGGTGGCCCTGCCTGATCCTGACTCTGCTGGATCCTATGTGTGCTGGAGAAACCACTGGTCTCCAAAACGCATCACTAAATAAAGTCACTAACTGAGGCCATTGATGACTCTGTCACTAAAACAGGATAGCCTTGTGAATCAGACTCTTTCACACAGTTTCACTTTGTGCAGAGTCTGGAACCTCTTGATAGGCATACATTAGCCTCTTGGTAAGCAGATACTTTCTGTGAACTTTAACACCCTTGCGCATGCCACATTTACACATATACACATGTATGCATTTTTCAGATGCTTTAATCCGAAGCGACTTACAAAAGAGGATAACATTCAAGCTACAACACAATGAAAGAAACTAACATAGAGTTCATATTGCTAACATAAAAATTGCACTATTTTAAGTTGAAAGTGCAATAGTGTAATAATAGTGCGCTATAAAAAAGAGATTAAGTATAAGAGGTTAAGTGCATTTTTAAAATTCAAGCCAGGAGAAATTCTTGGAAGGGCTGGGTCTTCAAGTGTTTCTTGAAGGTGGAGAGGGTATCTGTTGATCTGGTAGCACTTGGAAGGTCATTCCACAAGCGTTGAACATGCCTTCAACTATTCACTACTGATTGGTCGCAACATCACCTACAGCCCTCCCACTGAGGACACTGCTTTCTATCTGTTTGCTGATTGGTCCATCAAGTCCTTTGACAGTAATAACCTGAGCCTACCTGACGTTGTGTTGTTGTGAAGTGTGATACTGAGTGGAGGTGCTAGGCAGTGTTAGCCTGGTTAAAAACAGACTGCAGGACGCTAAGAATCTGTGGGTTTCTCATCTGTGTGACAGCTGGAAATATCAGTTCAAACACACACACACATACACACACAAACATACACACACACACACACAAACATATACACACACACAGAGACATATAAACACACACACACACACACAAACCTACACACACACACACACAGACATATAAAGAAATGTACACTCATACAAAAGCACACCAAATTTTCCAAAGAGCAAACCCTGTGTTTACTTCCTGTAGTTGGCATGGGAACGCCCGTCGAGAGACGTCATTGCACGGGTCACATGCTAATAACAGACTTGCCATGAATGCAGTCCTCTCTCCATCAGTCACACACTCTCCAAAGCCCTTCACACACACACACACACACACACACACACACACACACACTCAATCAGAGTGCATTTATACATATGTACAGTAAAAAAAAAAGTTTGTCTGTGTGTGCAATGATCTCTTATTTTATAATTATAATGACTTCATAATGAAACACACAGAGCTGCAGAAAATATCTTCCCTACATGCCTTGCCTACATTGTCTTTTTAGTGTATTTTCTCAAATCCTCTATCTCAAATCATGTGTTTCTGAGCCGTAGACATGGATTACTCACATACACACACACACACACACACACACACACACACACACACACACACACACACACACACACACACACACACACACACACACACACACACACACACACACACACAAGCACAAGCACAAGCACACGCACACGCACAGACAGACAGACTTAGCTTTAGT
>JAIFZK010000088.1:882500-885000 GCA_027481765.1 Tenualosa thibaudeaui
GCTCTCTCTCACACACCCACGAGATTCACCATGAACACACACACACACACACACACACACACAGCTCTGCTTGTTAACTCAAAGTAAGAAATGTGTTTCTCTTGAGATGCCTACATGACAGACCCTGTGTGTGCAAGCGCATGTGTGTGTGTGTATGTGCGTGCGTGACTTCTGCACTCTTGAGTCTAATGTTTGTTATTGTTTTCAGTCCCTTCTTGAGGTCCATCTGGTGCGAGCTGTTCTGTGCGACACCCATTCTCTGATTGTTAACCACATTAGAAACCCTCATATCCCCAAAACAAGGCGAATCTGCAAATAGCAAATCGGCTAAATGAGCCGCTGGGAAAAAAACACCTTCTGCAGACAAATCTCTATTTGTTCCACCTATTGATCAGCTTTTCCAGGTTAAAAATCAATATATTCAAAAGTCTCTGAGGGGGAAGATGGGTGTACCAACTAATGCTGAAAATCCTCCATTACAACTTGCTCTGATCATGTTGACCTTTTAGCCAAGAGTCTTTCACTGTAGTTGTATGCACTACCTGAGGTCTCTAGAGTAGACCTGCTGTAGCTCTGGGCTGTGATCTGAAGAAAAGAAAGGCTTGGTCAATTCTACAACATGGCAGAAGAGTTCTACACAGTGGACTAAAAAGACCTTAATTTTGCAGTACTAACAAATTAATACTGAAGGCCATTCCAGCATTATGGATATGAAAGAACATGAACAAGCACAGCATTGTTATTAAATACTTTTCATGTAACCTCTACAACTAAATGCAATACATCCTCAGATGTACTATTTACATCTTAAAAAACATGGGACTTATTGTCATTATAGATGTGAAAAAATGTACACTTTTCATGGAGTTGCCCTTAAACAGCATCACTGTTGTGGTGTGCTTTGCTGTGGAGTTATAACGAGAAAGAAGGGTAATGGTGCACTATCCTGGGGACCTATTAGAGCCAGCCTCGCTAAAACTAGCGCATGGGAGCAGTGCAACACTGTGCAGATGGAGTGCTAATGCTATGCTAATGTCAAACAAAGCCATTCCCTGGGCTGACGCGGCACTGGGGCTAAAGCTAAACAATGCCAGAGCAATGCTATGTAGGACACAGGGGTTGGGCCATTATTTTTGCCCTGTGCGCTGCCACAAGAGGGGCAGGTAGGGATGATTAATGGGGAATAAGGCCAGGACAGGAGCTCAGAGACAGAGAAGACAGAGAGAACATCACACACACACATACACGCACAGAAATACATGGAAACGTGTGTATGCATGCAAACATACCTAGATACTGAAATGCACATACACGCAACACACAGATGCATGTGCGCATACACAAATGAGAGAGAGGGAGAGAGGGCATGCAAACACACGCCCACAAACATGCATGCACATACTACTCAACATACTACACTTACACATGCATACATGCACATGCACACTTCATCCCCCACACACATCCCCCCACACATATGTATACAAACATTAACACTGTAGCCCGGTGGCTTTTGTATGTGTAGGGTTGTTGTATACATGCAAGCTCACAAACTTAATCAAGTAGACGCTGCTCCAGGTCATCCTAATACTGCTGGACTCTGGTTGGTATCGCTGGCCAATCAGAACACAATCTTTCCCCCTCTCATTAGCCTCATGAGATCCAGAGCATCAGCACAGCACAGTGAGGACGTAATCTCCCAGTGATGGCTGACATGCAGAGGTTCTGAATACTCATGGGAGCAGCTGGGTTTTCAACAGACGACAGCCAACACTCATACCAAACACACACACACACACACACACACATAGACACACACCACATACCCCAAAATGTGCGCACATCTTAAATGGCTGGCTTAACTTGGCCTCAGGTTGTCAACAAGTGATTCTGGTCGTAATGGATCAGCCTTCTAGTCCTATGAGATCATTAGATAAATGCTCCATCACCCAATGAGATCTTTCGATTAGGGTGCTGTCACCCAATGAGGCAATTAGACAAAGGCTTTGTCAACCAATTAGAAGATTAAACAAAGGTTCTATCACTTAATGTGACCATTAGACAAGGGCTCTGTCACCAATTGAGATCATTAGACAAACATTCTAGTAAGGTATCAGAGCCTTTAAGGAGAGCTCACTCTGCCTGATCGTTAGAGGACACCAGTTAGAAAATATTCCTTTGTAGTGATTAAAAAAATAGTCAGTAACCATTACCAGTGACGTTATTAGAAATGGGATCTACTGTCCAGTCGGAGCACTACAGACTGACAAAATAAATAAAAACAGGATGCCCATTAGCCAGTCACGTGTAGAACAGCACCGTTTCAAGTGTGAACAGATTATGCCCTCCTGTTGCATCCTGTGTCATTAGACCATCCCCACATTCCACACACACACACACACACACACAAAATGACCTCTTAATCAATCTAACACAGGAAGCAGCCAAGCTCTGAGGGCAGAGATCACCCTAGGAGACGGAACACATCTGATTCATAAAA
>JAIFZK010000088.1:890000-915000 GCA_027481765.1 Tenualosa thibaudeaui
TGTTAATATAAGCGTGCATTCAGGCTATACAGTGATGCACTGTGAGGTCCCTCTGAGTTGGTTCACAATGAGGGCTTAACCTTGTGTTGTGAGTTCCACCCCTAGACTGAGAAAAACCATGGGCAATGGAACAGAAGTAAGACACACACACACACACACACACACACACACACACACACACATACATCTTAGATTTTAAGAGCAAACTCCTCTACTTTCAGTCTGTGTGGCATGTTCACATACAACAGCCCATGTTCTATTCATATAGTTTGTCTAACACCCACCTGCTTCAGCTCAAAGAAAGGTCAGATTGACAGTGTCCACTACTAAGATCCAGCCTCCTACAGACCTGAGGCCAGTTTTCAATGCAGAGAAAGTAGAGCGTGTTCAACATGCCATGATGGTTGGTGTGGATGTAATATGAGATTGCATTTACTTCATTCATATCTTCATTTCACGGGCACGACAGGTTCACATAAACCATATGCTCTCTGGAACATATGGTAATATAAACACACGGCTGTGGAGGCCAGAGAGTGCATTAAAGTCCCTGTAACGGAGTAATGGAGACTAGGTGAGGTTGTTTTTTCCTCCCTCTCCCTCTTGCTCTCTCCGTGTTCCTCTCACTGAAAGACCTGTGGAGATATCGATCAGTCGATGCATTCATTCTCGTCTCCTGTTTATGGAAAACATTTGCTGTATAGGTGGTTGTTATAAGCCTCAGCAAATGCCATTAACCCTTTACTCAACCTATGAACCAAAATGCTATAAAATTCAATTTTTTTTTTTTTAAGTACAGATTTCTTTAAATTGTGATTTTCAGGTAACATCGGGACAGTTACAATTGGGTTAATGTTATCTGATTTGTCCTTGAAACAAACAAAACTGTGATTTTTACTGGTATTCACTGAGAAGCACAATAAAAACACATCATTTTTAAACATTTTTGGAAATGGAGATCTAGCATTGGAAATGGAGATCTTGCGGAGAAGAGCAAAGACAAATGTAGTGATGTATTCATAAATAATAATTCTGCTGCCAAAAATATGTTTCCCCTATAGCTGAATGGTTGCCAAGTAACACACAAATGCAGTCCCCATAACTTTTGTAGGGTGAAGTGATATCATATGTATAGAATGATCAGAGATGTGAGGTTACAAGATCTTTACAACAGCGTGAAATGTGTTTCGATTTTCATAACTGGGATAAATCTGTTACTGAAAGATGTGTTTATGCACACACACACACACACTTTGTTCTTCACTGACACAGACACCAATGATACTCTCTCTCTCTCTCTCTCTTTCTCTCTCTCTCTCTCTCTCTCTCTCTCTCTCTCTCCCCAGGGGTCCTTTCATGTGGTAGAGTGTGTTTGACTCTGGTGATTGTGTTCTGTGTTCTGGCTGGAGGACGTTGACCTTTAAACACAATGTTTCACTGCCACTTGTGAGGGTAAGCACCCAGTGTCGCACACAGACAAGCGCGCACACACACAAACACAAGCAAACACACCGCCTTGTTCCAGGACAAACGCTAAGCAACACACACACACATACACCCCCACATCTGAAGATGACTACCCATCAGTTGCCCAAGAATATAGATACACCTATCCCCCCTCTCTCTCTCTTTCTCTTCCTCCCTCCCTTCCTGTCTCTCTAATCCCTCTCTCTCCCTTCCTCCTCCCACCCAACACATACAGTATTTAAAAAAGAACATCAGCATACACATACTGCAGGTATAGGTATTAGACAGGTACAAACCCATTGACCCCTGAGTGCACTCTGTGCCTTTCCGATGTTGTTTAGAGAGTATTACACAACACAAATGGGTTTGACCCTCAGCGTGTCTCAGTGTCGGAGCCTGTTGGGAGTACAAGAAAGGCTTCTCGTTTTACACACTGCACTGTATTGTCAGGCCCAAGGTTAGACTCACAGACTTTGTTTAAAGGGATATTCTAGCAAATAGCAGCTAACGATAACAAGTGAGGGCATAGAAACTCAGTAGTCTTTGACCCCATCAGTTAAGTGTTAGCTACTGGTTTGCTAGTCGGCCTATGTTGTACCAAATTTCCTCATTCTTTTTCCAACTGACAGCTCTCGTGACCTCGACAAACAGGGCTATGGGTTTTTTTTTACCCCAAAATATCCCTTTAAAGGGTATGCCACTTACATCATAGGACTCTCATTACAGTGTTTTATGAAGTTGTATGAAGTTCATAATAGATAAATGGGTTTTTATCTCTACAGGTTATGACAGCACAGGTAAGATAAATATGATATTCAGCTGTAAAACTGTAGTGGATAAATATGGGACTTACCCATACAGCCCATAAATATCCTATTTACGTAAATGTACATTCCATACTGAATAAATATGACATTCAATTGGACAGATCATAAACTTGATATGTAACCAGTCAAGCCATGTTGGATTAATGTAATATGGAATTTAACTGGTGGTACTGGCATGCTATAGATGCCATTTAACTGTACAGGCCATGCACGATAAACACGGTATTAAACTGTACAGACCTTAAATAAGTCATTACAGTATTTAGGGTGAATAAGTCACACAGTATTTAACTGTATATGCTGGGATGGTACAGGCAGGAAAACCAGAGTCAGCCAACTAGCTCAGACAGATTCAATCGGCACGAGGGGATGTCTGAAGCCTTGGCTGCCTAAACTGCCTAAACTCTTGAGGGGATAACGTGTCCTGCAGATATTCGTTCTGTACGTGTGTATTGACCCAGAGCGCAAGCACCCATTTTGTTTCTGTGGTGCACTCTTCCGCAATGATGTTGTAATTTAGGGCCTTTTGTAGTGCAGAGAAGCCACTCTCATTTAAGCGATAACTTCACAAAGGATCAATTAATTAACAAGCAACTTTATCGAGGCAGCGCTAAATCTGAGGCTGTACAGGAGTGAGAGGACACTCAGCTTGCGGCATGCGTATGTGTGTGTGTGTGTGTGTGTGTGTGTGTGTATGTCCTCAAGGGTGTCCTTCTCTTGAGCCTTCATTGTGAATAAGAATGGCTGTGCATTGAAAAGCAGAAATAAGAAGTTAATTTGCTTTTTTCGTTACAGTACAAGGACTCCTGACACCTCCACTCACACACACACACACTGACTCTGAGTCACCTTGCTTCTGCAGAGGGAGTGAGGGATACACATACACATGAGGTATAAACACACAAACGCATGCATAACACACACACACACACACACACCCACACGCACGCACACACACACACACACTACAACTAAATATCCAAACAAAAGGGCAAAGCTCTGCAACTAGCAACAGTATAGACTTCAGCCCTCAACATAATAGACGTCCTGCCATTGGTCCTGTCAATAACACTCCATCATTCTGACCAAGCAGTATCCTGGCAAATGCCCACTGGTCCAACATCCCACAATCCCAACATAGTGGTACTCTGAGAACACAAAGCGCATTGTGCTGAAATTGTCTTACTAATGTGTACGTGTGTTGGGTGGTGGGTTTTGGGGGGGTGGTGTGTGTGTGTGTGTGTGTGTGTGTGTGTGTGTGTGTGTGTGTGCTCTGACATCCCACTGGTATAGTTGGACTAATGTCAGTGCAAGGGGCTTTGATCTTGTGCCCTCTTTATGCCTGCTTTCTGTGCCCTTTGTGCGACACCCAATGCACTGTCACAGATGTAAAGAGAGAGATTCTACGGCTGTTTGTTTGTGTCTGTGTGTGTGCTTGTGTGTGTGTGTGAGGGAGAGTTTGTGTGTTTGTGTTTGTGAGTATTTGTGTGTGTGGGGACCTTGAAGGTGGAGATGACACTGTCTCCTGGTGATGGTCTAATTAAAAAGAGAGACATCAGAGTTCTGTCAGCCCAGTCATTAGACTGCAGCAGCATGTGTGTGGTGTGTGTGTGTGTGTGTGTGTGTGTGTGTGTGTGTGTGTGTGTGTGTGTGTGTGTGTGTGTGTGTGTGTGCATGTGTGTGCATGTGTGTGCATGTACATGAGGGTTCTGTCAGCCCAGCCATCAGACCACAGCAGCACACATGCTTCTCAATTAGCTGCCCTGGCCACAGAGCCAGCCATCTGCTCTTAAACACAAACACACAGACACACACACTACCCTCTACACACATACACACACACACACACACACACACACACACACACAAATGCACATACTACCCCTCTACACACATATACACACACAGATGCACACACTACCCCTCTACACACACACACACACACACAGAAATGCACACACTACCCCTCTACACACATGCACACACTACCCCTCTACACACACACACACACACACACACACCAACATCAGATCCCCAAACCATAAGTGTGTGAGCAGTAATAAATGGATGTCCGTGTGTGTGTGTGTGTGTGTGTGTGTGTGTTTGTGTAGTAATTACTGGTGTGACGTGCCGTTATTGCAGCGGTGGGGAGTGTAAGCGGCTTCATCGCTCACCTCAGCAGTGACGGAGGCAGTGGTTGTGTCGGTGGTGATGGCAGGGGTGTGTGGATGGTGCTGATGGTGGTGGTGTCGGCAAGGCGAGGCTCTGATTGCTGCGTCTGATGTGGGCGCGGTCTAATGGCTGCCCATGAATAATCCTAATAAGGGGCCACGGCTGGCACCCGGCGAGGACGGGAACATGAATCATCTTTTTGGTGCATAACGGCAGCGGCAGTGCCATAATAAGTCAGTGTGTGTGGTGTGTGTGTGCACGTGCATATGTCTTTGTGTGTGTGTCTGTATGGCCATGGGTGTGGGTGTGGATGTGTGTGTGTGTGTGTGTCTCTCTCTGTGTGTGTGTGTGTGGGCCTGGGTGTGTGTCTATGTGTGTGTGTGTATGTGCGGGTTTTTGAGAGTGTCAGTTATGGACAAGGCTGACTGCCACCTTATTATCTCCACAGACATTCATCAGCTGGCCAGGGGATGGCGCAACAGGAAGTAGACAGCTGAATAGACAGGAAGTGGAGACCTGAGAGAGAAGAGTTTACTACAAGCAGAAGGCAGAAAACATGGACTCAAGTTCAACAGTCTTTTGCTATCATTTATCCTAGGAATATTTCTAAGTAAAGTGACCTTGTGGTTTCAGTCATGATGAGCTGGTGAATGCTATTGAAAGATGGTTTAATGGATCTTTTCTCATCTCCTATTATTGTAAGTTAGACTGGATAGTCCTCTTCTGAACGTAATGGAGATAATGCTAGGTGATTGATTCATTCGGGCCTTTGAAGGTTCAGTCAGTGATGTTATGTTGTTTGTAAACCCATAACACTTTTACATAAAAATAATGTCTTCTCATGATCTGTTAGCTCTGTGGAATGTTTTATTCTGTCCTTGGGTCACATAATGTAGGATTTGTTGATATATAGAAATATAGACATACAAATGTAAAGGAATGTGACTTCCACCAGCATCTCTGACTGCACATTTAAGTTAGGGAGAACATAGGGATTCAACCATTGATATCCCATGATTCTTTGTGGCCATGAGATCATTCCAGTAACATCTGCATGATGACTGTACACAGAAGCAGGCCGATACTCATAGCATTAGCATTTCAAATGAGCGATCCCTCAATATTCAATAGTGCACTTTGCAGTCATGCCATGGTTTAAGCACTAACTTGCTAAAATGCACACTGAAATGAAAGTGCTTGAAAATGGTGGCTGCAGTGCTTATGAAGCCTTTGTGCCTTAAGAATGAAGGAAATTTTAGCATGTTTAGCAGCGGTGAAATGACGGCTAATGATTTCATGGTGTGCGTTGGACAGGAAGTGATGCCAAAAAGCTGTAAGGTCTATCAGACTTCATACAGTGCCATACTGACCTGGGTGAATGTGATGCATATTGAACTTACCACAATGCATGATAAAATATGTAAAATATGTTGTTCAACTGGGCAGCGAGTGATGAAAATGCACGTCATCACACATGTAAGACCTTCCTGGAGCATGTCAGCTTCAAAAGCAGCAGCAGAGTTCAGGTGCTTGTCCCAGGTCAGACACAGGAGGCGCTATTGAGACAGGAAGAAGGGTACACACAAAGTGTGTGATATTGCTTTCAACAACATGTTTAAATATATGCTATATATGCTATTTTGTGTTGTATCTTGTTGTTCAATCGCACATGCCTGTGCATACATATCTGTGTATCTCGTGTGTAAGTGTGTGTGTGTATGGCAGAGTGAGAGACTAGTTCTTGCAGCCAACAGATTGTCTGACTCTGAGACCAGAATGGGAAGACTATTTAAAGCTAGGTGTTAATTGGAGGGGAACACCAGTGTAAACACATTTGTCTCATTACACACACACACACACACACACACACACACACCATTTACCATTTATTATGGTAAGTGCGGTGCAGCATTACACACACTCTCTCTCTCTCTCTCTCTCACACACACACACACACACACACACACACACAGGCACACACAAATACACAAGCACACACAAAAGCGCATGCACACACACACACTTACACATCCCCAGTTCCTCTGGCCACCTAATTAATGAAGAGCAGTGGACTGGGACTGTAACCCTGGGACTCTAAGGTCTCTGTCCACACACACACACACACACACACACACACCTTTTCAGTCATGTGAGCTTTCAACCATGCGAGGAGTTTCTGTTTAGAAATCTGGCACCAGCACACATAAACAAAAATACACATACAAACACTCACACACACACACACATAGTGATACTAGTGACACTGTCTATTTAGCTGAATTTGGCTCTGAAACAACTAGCTACTTCTGCATGTTGTGAAAATTATTTTGAGTTTTGACCTACCGTTTAAACAGTAATTCCCACAGTGTGCCATTAAATCATCACTTAGACCAAAATCTCTGTCAAATCTGCATTCAATGGAACCTGAAACCATCACCTGTGGCATACATTACGTTGCCTTGCTGCCAAATGAAACATTTAATTGCTCAGTTTCACAGCTCCATGGCATTTTTTCAAGTTCAAAGCAGAAATGCCATTCCCTCTCACATGCACAGAATAACAACATGCATTATATTTATCTGTATCATTGTTTTTTCCCCATGTCCAAGTTGTTATGTCTATCTGTATCATTGTTTTTCCCATGTCCAAGTTGTTCATGTGTATCTGTATCACTGTTTTTTTTACCATGTCCAAGTTGTCATGTCTATCTGTATCATTGTTTTTTTCCCCATGACCAAGTTGTCATGTGTATCTGTATCATTGTTTTTTCTCATGTCCAAGTTATCATGTCTGTCTGTATCATTGTTTTTCACCATGTCCAAGTTGTCATGTCTATTTGTATCATTGTTTTTTTTCCCATGTCCAAGTTGTTATGTCTATCTGCATCATTGTTTTTTTCCCATGTCCAAGTTGTTCATGTCTATCTCTATTGTTGTTTTTTCCCATATCTAAGTTTCCCACTTGTCCATTGTGTCAGTCTACTCATGATCTTCCAAATGTTTGTTTTTACTGTACTTGTTCAGTGTCATCTGTTATCTTGAAAGGCAATTATAACTCAAAGTCAAAGTCAAAGTGTACTTTATTGTCAATTCACTATGTAATGAGCATTACAAAGAGGATTGAAATTGCGTTTCACCAGACACCAAATGTGCAATTTAACTAAAACACGCACACACCCACACACACACAATAATAAATAGACACAAAACATACAGGTCTCAACATATAGGCTTCTAACAAGAAGGAAGTACTGAGGTGGGTCTTCTTGGTAGCTGGTGAGGTAAGGTGAAGTGAAATGTGTAATATGAAAAGTGCAATGAAATATGCAATAATGCAATATGTAAAGTATTGTAGTAAAGTGTAGGTGCAATATGTAAGGTGCAAAAATAAAGTGCAAGAGTGCTGAGGGCAGCATGGATAGCATTGTGTATAGGGTTTGGATAGCATGGATAGCATTGTGTATAGGGTTTGTTTTGATGTCAAACACGTTCATGGAATGCAACATTTTCTTTAGTGTGTTGATAAGCCTGATGGATTGTGGAACGAAGCTGTTTCCCAGTCCTGTGTGATATAAATAAAATGTATTATCGTTATTGTTATTATTATTATGACCTATCCATTTGTTCATACCTTTAAGTTACACTGTGCAAGAGTTTTGGGCTATTTGCCAGCTCGTATCCTCTATAGCCACTGCTGCCATGTCGAACATCGGACTTGAGAGTAACTCGCGAATGAGCTTTTTGAAATCGTGCCAATAACTTGTCTGTGAAAATAAGTCTTATCATGGCTTTTTTTAGCTGGTACACAAATCCACTTGTATTGGGAGGAATTTAGGATGTTGGTGTAAATTACTATTATTAAAGAATCTGCAGAGGGAGCTCCAGAGTTAAAAATCCTAGATTTGTATGGGCAGCCTTTATAGTAATATCAAAGAAATACAAATACACATTTAAAGTAATGCTTTCAAATAATAGCTCCAATACAGATCCCTAGTGCACACTGGGAAATGATAGAGGGAGTGTGTGTGTGTGTGTGTGTTTGCATATTTCTATGTGTGTGTATGTGTGGACAGAGACCTAGGGTTAGCATAGAGTCCCAGTCCACTGCTCTTCATTAATTAGGCAGCCAAAGGAACTGGGGATGTGTAAGTGTGTGTGAGTGTGAGTGTGTGTGTATGTGAGAGAGAGAACGTGTTTTATGTTGTGCCACACTTAACATAATAAATACCCAGCCAACAGCTGTGCAGTGCTGACTTTCTGTGTGTGTGTGTGTGTGTGTGTGTGTGTGTGTGTGTGTGTGTGTGTGTGTGTGTGTGTGTGTATGTGTGTATGTGTCTGAGCAGGTTCTTAATATTGGTTTTGTCTCTCCTCGGGAGCGTCACCTAAGCCGAGTGTGTGAGATGACTCTAATAAAACAGAGCTTTGGACGGATTCCTCTGTCAGACTCTTTAAATCAAAAAACCTTCACACAACTTACCGGCACAATAATGTGAGATATTTTATAATCCCAACAAAATGAAGTGTGTGGGGAGAGAAAGAGCTCAGAATCAACAACGTCAGCAAATTGTCCTTTCCTGCTCTTTAGAGTCTGATTCAGTCTGTCAGTGTAATCTACTCACAACGCTGAATGGGATTAGAATAGTTTGGGATTTGTTAGAATAGACTGGGATCTTTCCACAGGAATTTACACATAATCCTCAGCAGACCATGGTGTACTAGGCATGAACAGGCACTGTATACATTGTATGGCTGTGTGTGTGTGTAAATGCACTTAACAATTTAATTTCTCTGCACTACTGCACTTTCAACTTAAAATGGTGCAGTTTCTATGTTAGCAATATGCACCCCTTGTTCGTTCTTTCATTGTGTTGTAGCTTGAATATTATCCTCTTTTGTAAGTCGCTTTGGATAAAAGCGTCTGCTAAATGCCTAAATGTAAATGTAACTGTAAATGTAATGTGTATGTGAGTGTGAGTACATGTGTGTGCACATACAGTATGTGTGTGTGTGTGTGTGTGACCTCTAAAGATGACAGGGTCATGTGACAAAGCTGACTTAACAGTACATATGACAACCTTGAGAGAGCTAGACATGGAGGGAAACCTCATATGGATAAATGTTATGGATATGATATGGATATGTGTGTGTGTGTGTGTGTGTGTGTGTGTGTGTGTGTGTGTGTGTGTGTGTGTGTGTGTGTGTGTGTGTGTGTGAAAGGCACTGAAGGTCGTATCTGCAGAAAGTGTTCTATGACATGACGCTGGTCTCACTGTAAATCAGTACAGCTCAAAAACTGTGGAGAGGGTTAGCACTCTCTCTCTCTCACACACACACACACACATGCACACACACACAGACACACGCACACACCATGGTGTCAGGCGTCTCACAGGCATCTAATTACCTCGTCACTTACTCTGCCAGACGGGGACAAACAGTCTGTCTAAAACCCTGTCATAAAGGGACCCAGTGATCACCCAGGCCACTGTGTGTGTGGTTGGGTGTATGTCTGAGGGAGGATGTGTGTGTGTGTGGTTGGGTGCTGTGTGTGTATATGTGTGTGTGGTTGGGTGCTGTGTGTGTGCATATGATAGAGCCCTGTCATAAAGGGACTCAACATCACATCACTAAAGCAGTTTGTGTGTTTGTATGTGCAGGTCGATTGCTTGGGTATGGGAAAGACATTTTCTGAACCCCCTATAAAGGGGATCTCTACAGTGTGTGTTTGTGTGTGTGGATGTGTGTGTGGGGGTGTGAATCTTCGACCCGTCCTTATCTTTTTGTTTGTCTGCCATCCTTGCGCCCTTCTTCATGCCTGCTGGCCAGTGAACATCACACACACACACACACACACACACACACACACACACAGACACACACACACATACACACACACACACACACACACAGACAAGTGGGCCAGTGAACCTCACACACACACACACACACACAGACAGGTGGACTAGTGACAGGCTCTCTCTTAAGAAAGAATTGTGTGAGTTTATGTGTATTAAACTTTTTCTCCCTATTTCACACACACACACACACACACACACACACCCCACACACACACAGACAAGTGGGCCAGTGAACATCACACACACACACACACACAGACAGGTGTTATTTTTCCCCCTATTTCACACACACACACACACACACACACACACACACACACACACACACACACACACACATTCATGATTCTGTTGCGATTCTGAGCCGGATCGTAATACACAGACACACACGCATATACTCTGACCTTTCCAACTCCTGAACACATTTTTGCCTCCACTATTCATCATGTTGAGCACGTCTCTCTAGGTCTATGTGTTTGTGTATGTGTGTGTCTCTATGTGTGTGTGTGTGTGTGTGTGTATGTGTGTGTGTGTCAAGCTGATGAGTCAGTCCCCTCTGATGGAAACATTATGGTAAAGGTGATGACTGGAGATCAGTGCTTAACACACCATTTATAAGTGCTTTTATACTGCATTTATAACTGCTTATAAACTCTTTATACAAATCTGTAATATGACACCAGAACCAGGATTAGCTTTATTTTATCAAATGAGTAAGTACACATGAGCACACACAAAGTGTGTGTGTGTGTGTGTGTGTGTGTGTGTTGCTGATGTGGCAGAAGAAAGGGTGTCTCTGCACAGGCTTCTTGAATAACAACCAGCTCTCCACTACCTCCCTCCTTTTATTTGTTTGACACTGCTGAAAGCAGTCAGGAGGTATGAGAATGAGAGAATTGATGCAGCGTAGACCCAATTTGCAAAACGGCAGCTAGCACCCACGCACGTGCACACACACACACACACACACACACACACACACACACACACACTTATGCACACTCTCTCTCAAACACACATTCTCTCATACCCATCCACACATAAACACACACACACACACACACAAATGAGAGAATTTGGTGCAACATTGACCGAATTTGCGAAATGGCAGCTAGCTCTCTCTTTCTCTCTCTCTCACACACACACACAAATGAACACAAAGTCTCTCTCAAACCCTAGGTCTTCTATCCAACACAGTTTGTGTTTGTTTCTTTTAACAATAGGTCCACTATCCATCTCATTTCATGAAGGAAATAATAAAAATCACTTTGGTTGAATAAAAAACAACAAAACAAAACAAAACAAAACCAAAAAAAAAAACAGAAATGGTCCAAAGTTGCTGAGCTGATGTGCGGGAGCAGAGACAAATACATATTGTCCAGCTTTGAGTTAAATATATGAATAAAAATAACAACAACAGGAAAAGAAAGAGCAGGGAAGTGATAGTGTTTGTCCGTCTCCAAGGGAACACTGATGCACACACACACACACACACACACACACACACACACACACACACACACAGAAAACGAAAGGGCAATGGAGAGTGTTTTTATTTGGTTTTAATGTGCCTCTGCTGACATCAGAACCCTTCTCTCCTTGCTCACTGTGTGTGTGTGTGTGTGTCTATGCACGTGTGTGGTGGCATCTCAGACCAGAAAACTGAAGTTAGGCACTCAGTAAAACAAAACATTCAACACTCTTAACCTATCACACAATGTGTGTGTGACGTGAGAACACACTTTCTCCCTCACCACAAAACAGAAAACACATTCTCACAACACATTGTGTTTTCTAAGAAGTACAGCAGTCGCTGTCTCACACACACACTTATGCATCTACTGGACACTTCTATCCAAAGCGACTTATATGTTATATATTTATATTTATGCATTTAGCAGACGCTTTTATCCAAAGAGACTTTGTCAACTATCAATTGTTCAGGGCCAGTCTCCCCTAGAGCAACTTAGGGTTAAGTGCCTTGCTCAAGGGCACATCGGTGGCAGCTGGGATTTGAACCCACAACTTTTCACACTACTTGCACTTCTTGGATGTGTGTGTGTGTCTGTGGGTGTGTGGGTGCTAACTTTACTGCTGGCAGAGTGTTTAATCTGTAGCTGGTTTAGCTCTCCATACCATACCAGTTGATTTGATATTTACATATAGCTGTACACAGCTTATATGTCTCTAGCTTTAGGTGAAGTTCATCCATACATAGGAATATCTAGCCCCAAACACTCAGGACATTTTTGCCCACAGCTACTGTGTGTGTGTGTGTGTGTGTGTGTGTGTTTATTGCATACCTGTCAACTTTCAACATTGAAAACATGGGATTTTTCACCGGTTCCTGACCCAAAACATAGGAAAAGGAGAACAGCTTCCCATTACCATTCCTCTGTTTACAGCAAGAAAATGGACACCAAAACCACTGTTATTTAGTTATTGTTGACGTAGCAAAAGTCCACTTACAGCACTTGCAACACCAGAGACACTGTCGGAGTTCTGGCATCTTTTTCTATAAAACCAATGTTTTGGTGATTTTCAATAGCGAGCTATCAGAGCTAGCAAATGAGACACTTCATGACGTGCCACTAACTTACTTATAGTTATAAAGATACATACTAATCTGGTCTTTTTCTAAAATGTGAAATATACAGGATGTTTTGGGGAAAATACTTAAATGGGAAGACAGAGCGGGACAAATCTACAGCAAGGGAGATTTCTGTGAAAAACAGGAGGCATGTTTTTTTTTTTTGTGTGTGTGTAACCTTGTTTCACCTCTGTCCCTGATAATCATAAACACATACACACACACACACACACACACATACACACACACACACACACACACTATAGCCCAGTGAGAACCTGAAGACACAAGCAGAGCCAGACAAGTGGGCCAGAATCAATCAGAATTAATACACACACGCACACACATAGACACACATGTGCGTACGCATTTACACACACACACACACACACGTGCACACACACACTCACACATGCATGCACATGGGCACTCACAGACACACACACATAGTCTTGCCACTTGAAGCAGCAGGGAACCACTAAAGCAAACAAATGGATTTTCGACCCATGGTAACCCAGCGCTATGGTCCTTGTCATGCATGTGTATATGTGTGTGTAGTGTGTGTGTGTGTGTGTGTGTGTATGCGTGTTTGTGGTTGAGTGCTTATGTGTGGGCCTTCTTCCATGTGATTTGGTTTGTTTATGTTTTTATGGACTGCATGAGTGTGTCCGTTTATTCAAGATTACAACCTTAACTGACTGAGAGTGTGTGGATGTGTGTGTGTGTGTGTGTGTGTGTGTGCGGGAGGTCATTTGATTAGTGCTTCAGTATGTCAACATGTGTCAGTATAAGTCAGGGGCACAATAAGGAAAAGAAAAGATAAAAAGAGAAGAAGAAACCAGGACCTTTAGGGATATTTTTAAAAAGGTTCTTCTGATGATGCAGGTACAGTACTAGCAAAGGCAGGGCAGAGCAAGGTAAGACACAGCGCCGTAAAGTAACCCGATCCAGCTGGGATCAATATTACCACCGACCAAGTCACGGCATTTATGTTAATACAAATGACGGGGTAGCAGTCACACTGAACACTTTATATTAAATGGACAGGGCATTAAATCATTTGATAACCACAACGGTTTAAAGACAGACAACGGTTTAAAGTGTTTCACATATGTGACCGATGCTAAGAATATGTAGCTTCCTGACAGGCAAATTGGCTATACCAGTGGAGCACAGCTCTCTGGCTGACCTTATTTATTGAAAATAAGCTCGTATGGACATGTTAGAGTGTGAAAATTGCTATCTGGGTAAATCTATGCTCTCTGGGGTGAGGGTGTGGTTGGGCATTCAGAGTATTTTGTCCTGGACCTGGCCAGGGCTGTCAGCGGCCCTGTGTGTGTGAATGCCTTTGCCTCCCTAGTTCTTTCACTGTGTGTCTGTTTGTTAACCTGTGTCTCTCTTTCTACTTGTGTGTATGTGTGTTTACCCGTGTCTCTCCTGTTGTGTGTGTGTGTGTTTACCTGTGTCTTCTTCACGTGGCTGTAATTATCTAATATTATTCCTCACTGGGAATCGATAGAGCACCCTATAGCACCCTATCGATTCAGCTCTCTCTCTCTCTCTCTCTCACACACACACACATACACACACACACACACACACACATACACATACACTTCTGCAGCAGCATTTAGTCACCAGTAGGGATTCGCTCCAGCTGATTCTCTCTGATCCAGCTGGGACAGCAGGCAGCCAGGCAAGTGTGTATTGGCCCAGGAGAAACCTGCTTCTGTATGTGTGTGTGTGTGTGTGTTTGTGTGTGTGTGCATAGCAGAGGGAAATGTAGGGATTCTCAGGGAGCCAGCAGAACAGACGGAGCCCTGTGGGACTCCCTTATCTGGTGTATGCACACACACACACACACACACACACACACAGAGAGAGAGAGAGAGAGAGAGAGAGAAAGACAGAAAGTGCTGGATCGATGCAGAACCAACAAACACAATCAGGAACCCCTCACCAAATACACCCTCCAGTTTCTCTCTCTCTCTCTCTCTCTCTCTCTCTCACACACACACATGAAGCCTTGCTCCTACATGAAGCCTTGTTTTGTCACATTTGGACTTTTTATCAAGCCAGCAACAGGTTCCAGTTCCACTTTTGAAAACACAACAACATCCCCATGTAGGTTGGCAAAATACAAAACCTTTTCAAAACAATAATGGCACTCCCTAAAACTCTATCCAAACACACGTTCGTGTCTGTGGAGCTTAAGTCTGAGTCTCGTCCTCCAAAGCCTTTACTGCATCCTCAGTAAATCTATTTACATAGACATAACATACCATAACATTCATATAACATAAACATAACATGTAGATGTAACATAGACATAAAGAAGACTTTTATTATAGACTGTTTCCATTTTAGCTAAATGCAAATGCAGGCCTTGAAACACTATTACCATATCCTTACAGAAAAGCCTATTCATAAATGCATACACACATACATTCATACATGCCTAAATGCATACAAACATACATACTTTTTTAGTTTAGTTGCAAAATTGACTATTAAATATTTCTGCAAAATTACTTTCCTTATATCTGTTAATGACATAAAACAAAGAACACTACAGCACTCTATTGTTCTAGCACCACCTCTAAACTTCTAGTCCACCTTTGGGACTGCTATATTTGACTGTGTCCTGTTGATCAAATAAAAAATGCATTCCCCAATGCATTTTCACTTCACATAAAACCAGTGTTCAAACATGAGCTGGTGAGTTTTGAGTTCAAAAATCGCACAAGTGCCTTGTGTGATAAAGTACTTCCAGTTCCATCTTCATGGTTGTTTGTTTTTGTGAAATTGTGTGAATTAAGATAACTTTTCAAAACACCTGTCTCAAACACCTTTATCTGTGACTTCAGCTTCACTACAGTCACTTCTGACTGACTGTTATTATTACGTGTTAGGTGAGTCTACTGAATCAAAAAATATTAGACCCATACCACGACACACAGTGACACACACACACACACACACAGTTTCAGAATGCTTCAAAAGCACTCAGCTCAAGCCTGTCTATCTAATCCTAATTATGGTTTTCAGCTGAAGGGTGGAATTTCAGGAAGACTGCAACAAATAGCTCAGCTCTCTCTCACTCTCTCTCTCTGTATGTGTGTGTGTGAGAAAGATAGAATAGAGGTATGTATGAGTGTGAGTTTTGTAGAAAACCACCTGTCTCCAAACAGACCTTCAGTGGTCCAGACATCCAGACGTCTTTTATCTGAAACTCACCTTGTCTAACAGCAGGAGTGATATGAACTATTCATGTCTTAGTGCTTTACGCACAAACTCACACACACCCCCATACACACACACACACACAGAGGGAGAGAGAGAGAGAGAGAGAGAGAGAGAGAGAGAGAGAGAGAGAGAGAGAGAAACATTCACTCACATACACAGAAAGACACATTAACAGACAGACACACACCTTGTGGTCCAGCAATGGAACTCTACAAATGCACAGACACACACGCTCACACACACACACACACACACACACACACACACACACACACACACACACACACACACACACACACACACACACACAAACACAAACTCACATCCACACACAACCACTGAGACAGACTCTCTCTCTTTCTCTCTCTCTCTCTCACACACACTCCCTGCCTTCAAAAGAAAAGACACTTTAAATAGGTAGAACTATGGTTTTATGGTTCATATGACATGCCACAAATTGTGTGCTTTCCTACTGGTCCACATGAAGTACTTAGAAACATCCATGCACACACACACACACACACACACACACACACACACACACACACACACTCACACATCTTTAAAAATCCAGTCAGTGAACTAGATGCAAAATAGGGGAGTGTGTGTTGCTGCATTGTGCCTGACGGATGTGGAGAACAGGGGGTTGGGTGTTGATGTCTTTGCCTTACAGGGAGGTTTGGAGTATTGGTTCCCTAGCCTCAAAGCAAGAGTGGCGGTAGCAGTGCACTAACCCTACAGAAAGAGAGGGTACTCATTTACCATCCTCATATGTTGCGATAGGACACTAATCTTACAGAAATGGTGAGAATGTCAGTGTACTAACCTGACAGTAGAGGTATTTGTGTACTGTAGCCTCAAAGGAGTAACAATATTAGTATACTAGCCTTGCAATATGATTTTGGTTGTGAGTGTACTATTCTCACGGGAAGAATAGCAGTACCTTTACCCTGTCTTACAGAATGAATAACGATATTAGTGTACTAGTAGTATTCCAGCCTTGCAGAATAAGTGAGGGTATAAGTGTACTATCCTCACAGAAAGAGTAGCAGGTATAAGTGCCCTACCCTTACAGAATGAGTAGGGATATTAGTGTACTAAACTCAGGGGAAGCGTATTCACATGAGTGGAAATATTCAGAATACTAACCTTGCAGTGAGTAGGGATATAAGTGTACTAATCTCATAGTATGAAAAGGAGGTATCAATATTCTTTCCCTGAGTGGTGGTGGTGGAGAAAGCGTACATCCCTCAAAGCAAAAGGAGAAGATAGTGAAGATAGTGCCCTATAGTGCACACTAACCTTGTAGTATGTGCATGGGGTGTACTATTCTCACAGGAAGGGCACAGGAGATATTGCCCTGAATGATGATTAATACACTGTTGTTGCCCTGAGTGAGAGAGTTGCCCTACAGAACAGGTTTAAGTGTACTATCCTCACAGGAGAACAGGTGATATTGCCCCGAGTTGCCCTAAGCAGGTTGAGATCTTAGTGCAGAAGTAGGTACACAAATGACTGAAATGAGTAGGTATAAATGCACACTACATACAGATGTACCTCACAGGACGAGAAGAGGAGATATTGCCCTGAACGAGGCAATATCTTGTGCACTAGCCTTGCAAATGAATGAGTAGGGGGTACTATCCTCACAGGAAGTAAACAGGAGATATTGCCTTGAGTTGCCCTGAACGAGTGGCGATATTAGTCTCTAAATACAATCACTGCAAGATGTGTAGGAGGTATTGATGTACTTGCTCCAAGATGTGGTGGTGTTGGAAGTGGTGGATAGGGAGTTGCCCAGTAGCTGTGAGGATGCGACTATCAGGGGACTTTAACAGACAGATGCTGATGCTGCAGCCAGCAAGATGCTGAGACTAATTTAATTGGTTTGATGGCCTTGTCCCTGTTATGTTTGTTTAATAATAACCATAATTATTGCCAAGAAAGAAATGATCATTAGTGCCTTCAACCTGTCTACATACATGTATGCACTGTAATTAAAGCTGTGTGTGTGTGTGTGTGTGTGTGTGTGTGTGTGTGTGTGTGTGTGTGTGTGTGTGAGAGAGAGAGAGAGAGAGAGAGAGAGAGATGATTGTGTGTGTGTCTGAGTGTGTTTGTGAGTTTCTCTGCCTGCCTTTCTCTCTGCTCGTTCATAAATCAGGTTGACTTGAGACTTGAGTTGACTTGAGGTACAGTGGCTTAAAAGGCTTAAAAGAATGCTCCTTTCTGCTTCCTGTATCGTTGCCGGGCAGTGCTCCTGATGCGGCCTCTCTTGATGGCATGAAACACATACATGCAGAAAGACAAGCAATGAATGTCTGAATGAAGACCAAACATACAAACATACACAGACACACATAGAGACACACTCACACCACAGATCAGAGGTGAGGAATCTTTTTGACATCAAGGGCTACAACAGTTTTTATAACTTGCTTCCAGGCCAGACTTTTTTTTTATTTTTATCGCAGAGCTGAGCATGTATAGACACTTCTAGAATTAAAACGAATTGAAGTTCCAAAGACTGGTTAACTGACTTTTAAGCAACATAACATGTGAGAGCATATCTAGTGAGCAACAATATTCAATAACAATTTTCTACACTACTGTAATATATTAAACATATTAAATATCTTAAACATGGAAATCATAACATTTTCAATCTGTGTCACATTTTGAATATTCTGAATAAGTTCACACATTACTACTTCCAGTAATTGCCTGTGCTTTTAATTTGTTTTACATTTTATTTTTATTGGTTACATTACGATAGCCCTATTGAAATTTCTCAGCACTCGTTATTTGGAATGAACTTCAGAACAACTACTCTGATTGCTTAGACTAATAGCCCATTTCTTAGCGATGATGTTAATCATTTAGACCTATAACTTTAAATAGAGTTGAATAGAAGAGGTTATTCCCTTTCAGTACAGGTTACAGCCTGCCCACGACTACGCTCTGCTCTCCAGCCCCGGCTTCTGACCCGCTGCCTGTTCTCGACTTGCGCTCTGCTCCCCAGCCCTGGTTATCTGACTCACCATTCGAAGAGCATCCACACACTCCCTTACCCCTTTACCCTAAATGAACTATTATTATGTGCCGCTTTTGGGTCCGACTCGCTCTGTTCCGAGACAGAACACATAGAATGGAAAAACATTTTTGCCTTGTTTTAGTTGAATCAGAAGAGGTTATGCATGACCAGGCATTCATGAACATGAGACATGGTTGTGCTCTCCTTCATATGAAAATCTTGACCTTAGAAATAGCCACTATAACATGGAGGAATTAGAACAAAGACTGCATGTGACAAATATCACAAATCAACTGTAGTTTAATTGTTGTTAGCTTAAATAAAAGGCTGTAACTGTAACGCAACTTATTTTTGATAAATAAAAGCTGAATACATTCTATTTTAGCATCAGACAACAAGGTACAATACTCCATTCATTTATTGTATGTCAACTTTAAAATTTTCAATAAAAAATAGAAATGAAATAAAAATGAGTTCTATTTTCAATGCATGCCAGCCGCAGTATAACGTCATCTCCATAGAGTTGAAACAAGCTTGGAGACCGCACAGGAGACTGGTGTAAATACATAGACTCACATGCTCTGTGAATGGACGGCAATGGTTACTGACCACAAACATGCTGATTTCTATGTGAATGTGAAGGAGCTACAAGCTAGAACTGATACAACTTACACTTAAACAACTGACCCCTGAGTTCACAAAAACAGTTCTGGCACTTCTGTGTACAAAAACAAACACACATAGATGTACTACACATAAGTGTTGCGGAAGTTACTTTGGAAATGTAACTGCTTACAATTACAGGTCACCAGGTTTCGAATAAATGCTCTCAAGTGTTAACCATTGTCAAATGTTGAGACCCAGCAATGTTAACCTGACAGCAGTACTGAACACTTTCAAACTGAGAATACAGTGGCACAATATCTTGATAGATGGGCAGCATGCCTGGCAGTAAATGAAGGCTCTGAATGTGACCTCTGGAAATATAATTCATTGACTGATATAAGTCTCAGCCGTGTCAGTGGTGTTTCTTTGTGATATTAACAGTAAAAACCAGGACCACCAGAATTGCTTATTCAATATGAATGAATATACAGTGACCTGCTTAATTAATGAAGGTAAGATTTTTATCCAGGACAAGATAAAACAAAAGATCAGGCCGAGCTGGCATGAACACATGTCTAATCTTCATGCTGAGGCTAAATAAGCTTTCAAAACTGGGTAGTAGCTGAGAAAGTTAAACATGGTCCAGAATTTGAGCCTAAGAAAAACAGGTTTAAATATGCTGTATGTTATGTTAACAGGAATGAGCAGATGATGAGGGTGAACTCCATGGCTAGGAAACTTCAGCAGAATGACATTCATGAATTTATAGACCTATTGCTCTTGCCAGTATAGTATCTAAAGTTTTAGAGTGGATTCTGTGGGACAGGCTCCATGAACATATGGTAACCACTGATAATCAGTTTGGCTTTAAACATGAACATGGTGTATACAGCATATTTAAACCTTTTTTTTAATCTTTTTTTTTATTATTTATTACTGATGATTGTTTATGATGAAATACAGTGGTTAAAATTGAAATTTGGCAAATGCTTCTGTTCTGAGAATTTTCAGTTGTTGCCCCCACCTACAGAATTGCTGCACAGGTGTCCTGCTGCAGTCTTTCCTAAAACATTCATTTGTAAAGATATTAAACTCACTGACTCGGTTACATTCACTGATAAAATAACACAAAAATCATTGCAAAGTGTGACTTCCATCAGCTTGTAAAGCTATTGCAACAGCCGAAAACAGAGACATTTGTTTTTACCTATGATAGGTCTATATGAGTTTGTGTTATATGGCCCAAATGAAAATAATATCATCTTAGCTGTCATCTAGATATCATCTACCAATTAAGAAGAAATAAACAGAGAAGTCAGGCGTGATAAAAAGTTCAAGCGTTTGTCGAGGAACATTTTTTTTCATCACCTCATGCCTTCTTTACTAGACCACGTTAAGCAAAAGCTCACAATGATAGCATTTGGGCATCATGCTAGGTGCAACAAACCACTATTTTTAAACAATAAACAAGGCTCAAACTAGACCCATGCTTCATTATAATGCGGATTGTAACATTTAAAACGAGATATTGACAATGTAGTAAGTGTACAGATTGTTTAAAAAGACTGTTTAATTATAATCCCTGTTCAGACATGCCCACAAGAGAATAACGATTACAGACAAGTCATGATAACTTCAGCCGTCATGAACTCTTTTTAACGTGTTATGTTAGGTGAACTTCGTACACAGGTCCAGCATCTTCTTGATCCCCATCTCATACTTTTCATGGATTTTAATTCAGATTTTCATAGAAATGCACCAATCCAACTGTTTTTATTCCAGTATCGATTCTGATATATAAGGTTCTCATATTGGCCCAACAATGCCCAATTACAATCCGCTATTACCACTGAATTAATGAACATACCTCCACCATGTGGAAGATACTAAAGGCATCAACCTCTAGTAACTCTCCTAACTGCCCATTGCCTTCAAAACTAATACAGATAATCTACCTGGTTGTTCATTTAAACCTGTAATAGCCAAACCACCTCAATTTCATGAGATATACCTTTGTAATTTTACACATAGTGCTTACATTTGTTAATCTGGTCTTAAATGTTAGCAAGTCTAAAGAAATTATTATTGACCATAGATCTGTTTGTAACCATTATTCAGTATCAGTGGAGAGTCAGTGGAACAGGTCACCTCTTACAAATATTTAGGTGTAATGTGATATTCACATTTAAAATGGGACAAGCATGTTGACTTTGTTTGCTCTGTTTTAACAATCTTTACAATGTTTTATGGTTGCTAGACTGCAGCTCAAGGTCCACAACTGGAGTCCTGTAAAAAAGGTTATCATGAACCTGTGACAGGCTGCAGTGGTGTCGCAGTGATTTATGATGATTTTACAGTAGCTAAGGAGAGTTCGTAGACACATTCATACACTACAATTCCTCACCTAAATTCTTCTTGTCCTGGCTATGTTTAATTTTCAACCACTGTTACAATGTGGCTAACTATGTAGCTCATCAGATTTTAAGTATATAGCCTAGAATTTAAAAAAGTTGCCAGATGGAGTCGACAGTGCAGGCCAGGAAGGGTTAAACACGGACTGGGAGAATCTCTGCCTCCTTGTGCCCATCGAAAATTATAGTGAAATGTGAAGGGCAATTCACACACAACTATCGTCCAAACACAAAGAAGTCAAGGTTACTTTATTGGAAATTTGATTTAGAGTTCAGGTTAATTTGCTGCATAGCAAAAAAAAAAAAAAAAAAAAACATTTTAAAACGTTTACAAGGATACGAGGAAATTTTATTCTTACATGCCTATGCATAAAGTGCATAGGAGAAGCGGCTAAGGGCTGCATTCAAATGGAGGAGGGGGTGTTGGCTGATGTAAAAATTATGAATAGTGTTGACAAACGGCAAGAGTTATGTGGCTTCCTTTTGGTGGGGGGGGGGATTACAATACTCCCACACATTAACAAGGAGCACCCAAGAGCAACAGAGGCATGGAAAAACTCACTTGTCCAAGGAAGAAACCTTGAGCAGAGCCATGGCTGAAAGGGCCAACCCAACTGCCAGGGCTCATGCAAAAAGGATACACACAACATTTTTGCTCCAGATGAGCTGTGCAGATTAGTAACTACCTTGCATTCATATATATTCCACATATACCTATATAACTGGCCTGTGCAACATTCCTACACATAGAAAAACATGTCTTCTGTATACACACATACACATAGAATGTCTAGTTTAATGGCAGAAAATGGCTCCCCAGAGGAAGCTACAGTTACAGTAGTAAAGCCTAGTAGTTTAGACAGATTGTGGCATTAAATTAGAAAAATCAATGCTTCAGTATAGCATCAAAAGGTGCCATGTGTCCTTTATTTGAAGAGCTAATCAGACTGGTCATTGGAAGAAACAACAATGAGTCATAAAAGCTGTGAGGTAAAAACGTTCTAAACCTTAAAACTGCAATTTGACATTGTTGAATGTTTACTGATGGCTTGAAAATGCTTGCAATAACATGAAACATTTGATTGACATGCTGCATATGCAAAATGAATGCACAGACATTTTGTCTTTTGTAGATTCCATGAAAATTTTATTTTTTTTGTTGTTGTTAATTTGCAACCCTGCACACTCCGGCATTT
The DNA here is from genome assembly GCA_027481765.1 of Tenualosa thibaudeaui. Classification (NCBI taxonomy): domain Eukaryota; kingdom Metazoa; phylum Chordata; class Actinopteri; order Clupeiformes; family Clupeidae; genus Tenualosa; species Tenualosa thibaudeaui. The sequence continues at coordinate 913,404 of JAIFZK010000088.1, forward strand.
TCATTATTACTAGTTGTGTCTAGTGATCTGTAAATGTGTCACATTGGGCTGGCTTAGGTTATTTTGTATGCAAAGACCTTCACTCATTGATAGATTTAAAATGACTGTACTTGTGGAGATCACGTGACCTGTCAATGGCGATACAAAGGGAGCTCCGATGGTTTATTTATTAAATCTTCAATCATCCTTTATCTCCAAACCTAGTATTAAACTAGCACTAGCTGAACAAAAAGAGAAGTTGACTAAAAACATATCTGCTGCAGTAAGGCATACAATTGACTCACTCTGGACAGCACTAAGGAGTCAATTGATTCAATGAAAAAGGAACTCCATCAACAACATAGCTGTGTGGCTAGATGTGACACGATTCAGGCAATAGCATGATCTGACAGAAGTCAACATGATGGCTAAGAATGTGGACAACTTGAACGATAAAGAATTGGAAGACAGAAGCAGACGAGTTGTTTAGATTTGCATGTCACATTGTGTTGATTTGGTCACAGGTCTTTCTCCACATCAACACATATCTCCATCACTTCTCTGTCTCCAACCGCAGGACTAATTACAGCAAACAGTCTGCTTGGAAACACTCTCTCAAAGGTGCACATGTGTGATTACATTGGTTTATAATTACACTTGTTTCATCAAAACAAGACCAGATGGGGTTCAACATCTCACTATGCAACTGGTTGCTGGACTTCCTCAGTAAGAGGCCACAAGAAGTACAAGATCGGCAACAACACCTCAAGCACCATCACACTGAACAAAGAGGACCCCTAAGGCTGTGTGCTTAGTGACTACACACCAACCTGCAGCAACAATAACATGGTGAAGTTTGTAGACAACACAACTTTGGTGGGTCTCATCACCAACAACAGGAAGGAGGTTGACCTTCTGACCATATGGTGCAGAGACAACCTCCTGCTGATTGTCCGCAAGACCAAGGAGATTGGTCTGGGGAAGTCACACTCTGTACCACTGAGCATCAATTGTATGTCTAGTATATGTGGAGAAATTGACAATAGAGCTGACTTCACTTCACTTTACAGAGACACTCTTACCTTGAAATGTTTTTAGACTTTCCCATTCTGAAACACATGAATGTTGATTTATTTGTTTGTTTGTTATGTATGTTTGTTTTACATGTCATATGACATATGACCTTTTAAAGATGAACTTGGATGATTACACCCTCTGTATTCATGTGTTTGTCTGCTTTTTCTAAAAACACATGATTTTACAGTTACAGATAGTATTATCATTTTCAAAAGCCTTAGTGGATCAAATAATTTACCATTTTCCTCTGTGTTTGTTCACATTTCCACAGCTTCTCTCTCTAGATCTTAAACAGGATATTGCAATGATATGTTCGTTTACATTTGTCAGTAAAATGAGGGGACTTATGTTACTGGAGTAGAAGTCCACAGTTTATTCAAAAAGTTATATACAGTATTCACAGATAAAAAAATACCTTTTGGCAGCAAAGACTCTTCTGGCAGGAGCAAACAAAAGAGAAGAAGGGAGATAATCACTGACAAATTAAAATATACATTTTCATGCCAAAAAGTAAAAAGTAAAAAGTCAGTATTTGAAGTAC
>JAIFZK010000088.1:920000-925000 GCA_027481765.1 Tenualosa thibaudeaui
TTTTTGTTGCTTTGGTCTCGGAGGCAATAAATGTGTTGTGAGTTTTTGTTGTGAGTTTCAGACACCAATGGAGTAGCTTAAAGTACCTGGGCCTGCGTAGAGTCAGAGGCAGTGTGTGCGTGTGTGTGTGTGTAAGAGTGAGTGTGTGTATGTGTGTGTGTGTGTGTGTGTGTGTGTGTGTGTGTGTACATGGATATTGTGAATAAACGAAACACTTTTAGAGGATCTGGCAGATTGTAACTGACCTGTTATCCAAAGAGTGGCTTGTCAGGTATCAACAGTATAGGCTGCAAGAATCAACCTGTAGTAAAGGTAATCATTTTTAAATGACCTCAGTGTTCACTCGTATCTTGTCAGGCTTTGAAGAAAAAGGCAGAGGTAGGGAGTGTGTGTGTGTGTGTGTGTGTGTGTTTTCCCTGACTTCAGGTACATGCCCATGCAGTATTTGGAATGAATTCCAAACAAGATGTAAATACATAATAATGACTTTTATAGTTATTGCCAAACCTATAATGCCAATCCTGGTCTCGCCAGAAAAAATGCCACGTTGCACAAAAAAAATTTTTTGTTGGCATTGCCACAATAGAGTATAGAGAGAGACTGCACTGAGGTAGGTCCAGGCGTCACAAGAATCAATGCAGGCATAGATCACAGTCCCCGGCATCCTGAGTGGGATGATGGCCACATCTGACCATCTTTACATTTACATTTATGCATTTATCCAAAGCGACTTACATTTGTCAACTATCAACTACATCAGGGCCAGTCTCCCCTAGAGCAACTTAGGGTTAAGTGCCTTGCTCAGGGGCACAACGGTGGCAGCGGGGAATCAAACCCACAACTTTTCAGGCTACTTGCACGCTAGCCAGGTTCCTTAACTGCTACGCTACCAACCCTGAGCACTGTATGGACTCACACACATTCACCTGTAGCCTCAACACACATGCACATGCACACAAACTGTATGTGTGTGTAACGTGGTATATTGAATCTGTGGTGAATTGAGGGATGGCTCTCAACCGTTATAACTAACGACTAACAACTTAATGCTTTCCCTGCAAAAAATGATTTGATTTTCTGAGCAGATCTCCTGAACACACTTCATCAGGAGGTCGGGACTTTTTTAATTCCGACCTACCGACCTTCCGAGCTGCCTGAAAGCAGCACTAACACACTAAAACACAGACCTTAAGTCCCCTCCACTTTACACACAAGGGAAGAGAGGAAAAAATAGGAGTAAGAGAGGAGAGAAGGAATGAAGGGAGAGTGGAAGAGAGACAGAGAAGATAGAGATAGTAGAAAGAGAGAGAGAGAGAGTTCTCTCCTTTCACTTGTGAAACCAACGGTGTGCTCTAACTGCATTAAGCAAGGCAGATTTATCTTTTTATCACCGATGTTCACTTGGCTGGTGTTGCCTTGACAACAGTAATGAGTGGTGCAGTCGCGGTGCCGCCAAAGCATAAATTTAGACATGACATTCTCACACTATTTAAAGATGCTGCTGCTGCAGTGTGTGTGTGTGTGTGTGAATGTGTGTGTGTGTGTGTGTGTGAGTGTATGTATTTGTGTGTGTGTGTGTGTGTGTGTGTGTGTGTGTGTATGTGAGTGTATGTCTTTGTGTGTGTGTGTATGTCTTTGTGTGTGTGCATGTGTGAGTAGGCTTAGTGCTTGTGTGCATATGTTTGTGTGTGTGTGTGTGTGTGAAAGAGTAGGCTTAGTGCTTGTGTGCATATGTTTGTGTGTGTTTGTGGGAGAGGAAAGGTGTGTGTGTGTGTGTTTATGGAGGAGGGAGTGCAGTGTTTGTGTGTGAGAGAGATGTACTTGTGTGAGTGTGTGTGTGTCTTTTATTTACCCTTCCCTTCTTCAGCACTACCTCTCCCTGAGTACCCAGACTAATCCAGTGTCTCGACTGATTGTGGCCTGCACACGCTCACTGCGCCTCCACATCCACAGGAAGCTGTTCGCCGTCAGGGTTACCGCCCAGCCTCATAAAAAGCACAAGATCACCATGCCAACAAACATCTCTTCTCTGTTCTCTTCTCTCTCCTCTCTCTCTTCTCTTCTCTTGTCTGACGTCTCTTACACCTGCCCCCCATCCCTCCTCCTGCAAATTTGTTTCTTTGTGTCACAAATAGAATGAATTGAATGTGTGAATAGGATGAATTAAAACTACAATGACATATAGATTAAACTGAAGTTACATTAAGCAACATTAGAGTTCATTTGTGTAGAGGACAATGAGGAAGGGATGTGCAGATGTCTGTGTACGTGAGATTTCTGATTGTGAGCAGTTTACATAGAATGGGCTGAAGTTGAGAGGTCTGCTCTGTATGGATTGGGCTGAGATATATGGATTGTGCAGAAGGCATATGCTGAAGATTGTAGATTGGGTGGTGTAATAGTAGTAGTAGTGATAGTGGTAAATATTTAGTAAATATTTTTAGATTTGACTGCAGCTAAATACAGATATTTTGCGAGGACAGAAGTTGAAAAGAGATGTTTAGTGCATACAGATGGGCCTGAATTTCAGTATGGACGTTTAGTGCATATAGACTGTGGTGAAGTTTAGTACGAATGCTTTGTGCATATAGACTGGGGTGAAGTTGAGTATGCATGTTTTCTGCACATAGACTGGGGTGAAGTTTAGTACAGATGTTTAGTGCATATAGACCAGGGTGAAGTTGAGTAGGGATGGCTAGTGAATATATATTGGGCAGAATTTGAGTAGGGATGTGTACTGCATATAGACTGAGGTGAAGTTTAGTACGGATGTTTAGTGCATATAGACTGGGCATAAGTTTAGTACAGATGTTTAGTGAATATAAACTGGGCAGAAGTTTAGTATGGATGTTTTAGTGCACATAGACTGGGCAGAAGTTTAGTACAGATGTTCATACAGGGCTGAATCTGAGTAGGGATGTTTACTATACTGCTAGAGCTGCATGGTGTTTGTTGACAAAATGTAGTTAAGTGGGCCTTCCTGCTGGGTTCAGATAAGAGTGATTAATTGTGTGTGTGTGTGTGTGTGACAGAGAGAGAGAGTGAGAAAGAGAGAGAGGGAGAGAGAATGAGAGGGAAAGAAAGAGAGAGGGGGGGGGGGGGAGTGGGTTTTCTGGCATCAGAGAGCAGAGCTGATCTGGCAAAATCTCCAGGCAGCTGACAGGTAATTATACACCTGAATGACTGACAGCACATCAGCCCTGCATCTTAAACATACAAGTACACAAACACACATAAATACACACACAAATAAACACCAGTTGTACACACCTCAGTGTCATACCCCATACAAACACTGAGCTCAAGTATAAGATATAAGATTTGCACATGTTACCAGGGTTCTCAAGTTTACAACTCAGCTTGGAGTGAGAGTTTGGAGTCTGTGGGGATTCCTGCAGGGGAACTTCTGTCATTTACGCAATAATATAGCCTGCCTTTAGTGTGTGTCTGTGTGTGTGAGAGAGAGTGGATGTCAGTGCATGTGAGTGTGCATGCATATGTGTATGTGATTTAGAGACAAACAAGGCACAGTATCATGCTCAAGGAGGGGGCAAATATATATACTCCACAAAGTAATGGATTGCCACTGTAGTAAAACACATGGTAGATGGCTGGTTGTGCAAGAGCTTAGAGACTGCACAGGAAGATTCAAGATTTTTGCATTTCAGAAGTGTTGAATCAGGTCCATCCTGAGGTGTTGTTCCATTTTTCTATTGTAATGATTTAGGAGTGATGGAAGCACCATTCATCAAAAATACAAATATTTCTTTATGTTTTTTTTTTTAGGTCTATGTCTATTTATCTGACAGTAAGAAATCCTGATGGGTAGGCTATGCTATGTCCTCAGCAATTTCTCAAAATATATTATCTGTATTTTATTCATTATAGCTTCACTAACTGAAATGTTCTCACTGAACCAGAATTTGCCTACTCCTTATTTGTTACCTAATGCTTGTACATGTGCAGATCCATGTAACAAGGTGCGTTCTGTGCGTGCCTTGACCAACATTAAAATTATTATAATTTTTATTATAATTATTATTATATTATATAAAAGCTAAATGCATTATTATGGGATATAATCAGCCCAAAGTTGGAGGGACAATGCAGTCATCTGATGGGATATATCAAGAATAGCTTACTGAGCGGTGGTGGTGCAGGTGGTAGAGGTGCTGTTTGGCAACCGAAGGGTTGCAGGTTTGAGCCCCCTTCTGGCTGACCCCATCAAAGTGTCCTTGAGCAAGATACTGAACCCCAAATTGCTCCCGGTGGCAGGTTGGCACCTTGCATGGCAGCCTCTGCTGCATGTACGTGAATGGGTGAATGTGAGGCTTACATTGTAAAGCGCTTTGAGTACTCATAGGAGTAGAAAAGTGCTATATAAATGCAGTCCATTTACCATAAGCACATTCTTGGGCTAGACTATGCAATCAGGTTGCATGGCTGAATGTAATGTGTGTAATCATGTAAATTCAAAGTCGATTCTCTTGTTGTTTATCACAGAGGCTAGTGACGCGGACCACTGGAAAGCAAAGGAGGTGAAGTTTCATGTATGCTAATATGCATTAATACATCAGTCATGAAGCTCAGCACTCTAGATGAGCTCATGCGTTTGCTGTGTTTTTAAAATAAATTGCCTGGCGCGTATCTGAATTTGTGAGCCATGCGCTCGGGAGGAGGAGTGACACAGGGGAGTGTCGAAATGGTGCGCTGTTATCACCAGTTGTGTGTGTTACACAACATGTAGGCCTACAAAACGTGAACACGAATTCCTGATCGTTTTATTAAGCATGCATACAGTAGGTGAACTTCAAGATGAAAAGGTAGCGTGAGAAAAGGCACATGTGGTGTGCGAGTGTGTGATACCTGATAATTGCGCGTCTCCCGCTTGATGCGTGAGACTTGAGAGCCCTGACTTATACCCACACTCCACACACACACACACTTTCATATGTGCTTCACTGTAACTATGAACACACAGACACACATGCCTGACAAAG
>JAIFZK010000088.1:935000-940000 GCA_027481765.1 Tenualosa thibaudeaui
GTCATCCTGCACTTCCTGCCTGCACATACACATAAAACACACATGCACGTCTGATGAGACTGAGATAGCAGGAGTCACACACACACGCACACACACACACACACACACACACACACACACACACACACACACACACACGGGGAAAACAAGACTGTACTCTATAATCAGACAGTCAAAGACCCAAAAGAAACCCAAAGACATTCACTGTGAATGTAATGAGTGTGGGCGTGTCCAGCCAAAGGTCCTCACTGTAAACACCAAATATGACTGTAATCATGGCATCAAAATTCCCTTGGTGTCAATGCATGGGGTATGCTCAATATGTGTGTTTATTTAGAATGTTTGTTTTAGTGTTTGTGTGTGTGTGTATGTGTGTGTTTGTGTGTGTGTATGTGTGTGCTCACTGCATGATTTAAGCCTCCTGTTGGGTAAGTGGGGCAGCAACTCCACTCAAAGTCAGAGAAAAGACACGTGTGTGTGTGTGTGTGTGTGTGTGTGTGTGTGTGTGTGTGTGTGTGTGTGTGTGTGTGTGTGTAAGAGAGAGAGAGAGAGAGGGAACGATTACAGAATCTCCTTCCAAACCAGGAAGTCACATCTGTCGGCTCAGCCAACGGCAGTCTCGACAACATGATCAGTTTTAGGCTAGAACAAGAAAAAAAGAAAACAAAGTCACCTTGTGAGCAAAATGCCCAAGCCTAGGGATAAATTGGATTCTCTTTAGAAAACAGCCAGGCTGTTTACATGCAAATCAGTGTCTCAATTAGATAGTAAATAAACATCCATGATAAACAAATAAACAATTGAACAAATAGTTTATCTCAAAATAATACCATGAGACTGTTGACATTCAATCTGGTCTCCTTCACGCACACGTACACACACACAGACGCACACACATGCGAGCGTGTGTGCGTGTTTGTGTGTGTGTGTGTGCGTGTGCTTGCAGTAAAACAGGCTATTAGTTAGGACCACTCCACACAAAATGGAGTTTACCTTTTTTGGAAGATTTGAAGGAGTTTGGTCTCAAGCGATGATTATTGTGATGATGATGATGGTGATGATAATGATGGTGATGATAATGATGGTGATGATGATGATAGTGATGGTGATGATGATGATGATGATGAAGATGGTGATGATGGTGATCATGATGATTCCTTTTCATTTCAGCTGCTCTTGGAAACATACAGTATATCTGCTCTCTCTCTCAATCTCTCACTCTGTCCCTTTCTTTCTGCTTTCTCTCCTTGTCTCTTTGTTTCCTTATCTCTCCCTCTCTCTTACTGCTCTCTCTCTCATATATATATTCCATGTTCTGTATAATTAAAATACTGTCATGCAATAAAACAGTGTCACTACCAATGTACATTCAATACCATTGTACGCACACACACACACACACACACACACTCAGGAACACTTATGTAACCAGACCCCATTCAGAAGAGACAGATGTGTTAAGATCTTTTGGGAGGGTTCCGATTCCCTGCCTCTCTCATTTGGAGCTTATATGGACCAAGACTGGACTGACTCAGATTTGGAGTCCACCAGTGCTGGACCCTGTTGATCGGTGTGTGTCATGTTGTTTAAAATTCTCCCCCTGGTTCCTGAGGTAAGCCTAATGCATAGCCCAGTTCATTATGATTATGTTTACAAATGTGACTGCAAAGCCGGGATTTAATTAACTTCCTCTCTGCACCCGTCTCCTCCGCCATCGTCTCTCATCCGCCGCCAACGTGATCACACCACTTATATGCACCGTCAGTAGCATTTGAACAGGAGGGGCCACCCCTGCCAGGTGTGTGTCTGTCTGTGTGTGTGTGTAATTGTGTGTGTGTGTGTGTGAGATTGTGTACATTTAGTATGGATGGAGGTGGAGGTGTGTGTGTGTGTGCTTTTAGTATGGATGGAAGGATGGTGGATGAAAAGACAGCCATCCCAGTCTAGTGTGTGTGTCTGTGTGTGTGTGTGTCTTTTCTAAGTGATATCAGCACACTCATACCTGAGCATGTCCCTCAATGTCAGGAAAGACAGGGGGGAAGCTGCTGCAATCTTCTAGAACCTTCCATCAGGGCGAAGTGTGAAGCGGTCTAGAGGGCCTGACATGGCAACAATACTGAGAGGTAGCAGTGCATGATAACACAACTGGCTGCTGGGAGAAGAATGGCACCACTAGCATTCCGTGACACACAGCTGAGATGACCGACAGCCTGACGCGATGTGTATGTGTGTGTGTGTGTGTGTGTTTGTGTGCTTTTGTGCAATGAATGAGTGAATGGCAGACACTGATATAATGCTGTTTATGATGACACACTGACAGACACACATACACACAAATACAGATGACAGATAGCTTGATGAGGCATGTGTGGATACTTTTAACACACACACACATACACTGATATAATGCTGTTTATAATTCACTCACACACACACATACATACTGATAATACTGTAAGATATATTGATAGATATAATGCTGCTTATCTCACACACACACACACACACACACACACACACACACACAGAAAGAGAGAAATGATGTTGCGGATGGTTTGTGCTTCTGAGGGTTTGGTGGAGTTATAGCAGGAGCAGTGTGTGTGTGGGTGCAGTGTGTGTGTGTGTGTGTGTTTGTGTGAATGTGTGTGTGTGTGTGTGTGTGTGTGTGCGTGCGTGTGAGAGAGAGAGAGGCTCATTTGCATGTCCCAAGGTGATGTGCGAGCAGTGGTATTGACCTGCACGGGCGCTGTGCTGATGTGTATAAATTGGAAGTGTAACAGCTATGGACGTTTGGTTTGGGCCCTGGTTACGACGCGCTAATGCGGCGCGGGTCGATGGCAGTTTCATTTGGACGTTTAGCCAGGGTCCTTTCCCATTATGGCCCTGAGATGAGAGCTCCTCCTCATTCTGTCAGAGCCCGTTAGGGCATCCTCACACACACACACACACACAAACACACACACACACACACACTTAAGCCCACGTGTGTGCATATAGACACACACACACACACCATTACACTGCCCCAACAAGTCACCATGCTGACATTCACACATACATACACACACACACACACACACACACATCATTAGAACACACCTATAAGCTACCACGCGCACACACACACACAATGTTCGAATGTGCACATACACATCTGCACCCATACTCCCATTTTTACTGCTGATTGCTGCACACAAGAGCACAAATAAAGACAGATCACACACAAAGAGGCTAACGCTGCTTTTTTTCTCAGACAGCTCAGAGTTTCAGACTTTCACAAGGGTACAGAAACACCAGGCTCATTGGACAAACACTAGACATACACACATGCACACTGAACGTACACCAGACGCACACACGCACACATGCACACACACACACACACACACACACACACACACACACACTAAACGTACACAGACACACAGAAACACACTGGACAAACATACACACTCACACTCTTTCACACACACACACACACACACACACACACACACACACACACACACTTTCATCTGGACCTCATCCAGCTCTGATCCAGTCCCGATCTGGCCCTGATTATTAGTCACTGACAGGAGTGTCATAATGATCCCCATCCTTATATAACTCCATGATGGAATGTGTGTGTGTGTGAGTGCGGGCAAGCTATGTGGGTGTACTGTATGTACTTCTCTTGTCTTCTCTGCAGGGGTGTGTGTGTGAGAAGGGTCCTACTGGGATATGAGGCAGCAGTGTGTGTACTATGACTTGGTGATCAAAGCCACCTAATGGTGCTTCTGGAGTACAGCCAGGCACACAGGGCCATGCAGGGTCTACAACTAGCGCTAACGCTAACAGCCTGCCTGTTTATTTATAGAACACAAGGGTCTACAGTTAACGCTAACAAAAACAGCTTGCCTGTTTATTTATACAGTAGTCTAGAGCTAATGCTAACCTCTCGCCTGTTCAGTCATAGATCTGTGAATCTAGCACAAATGCTAACTAACACTAACAGCCTGCCTGTTTACTTATAGAACAGGAGGGGCTACTGGTAACTCAACAACAACAACAACAACAACAACAAAAGCAGCCTGCTTATATATTTATACAACAGTCTAGAGGTAATGCTAACCTCTGGGCCATTCACTTGTAACTCTTGGGTCTAGTGCGAAAGCTAACTAATGCTAACAGCTTGCCTGTTTATTTATTGAACTGCATAACAGGCTCTCAAGTTGTAGCAGGATCTGAGCCTAGCGCTATAGCAGACAGATGTAAGGGCACACAAGGTCCTAGAGCTAATGCAGATGCTAACTTTGCTTGTTTATTTTTGCAGCACAGGCAGGATGGAGAAACTTCTGTGGAGATGCTTAGTTTAGCCTGAGTTGTGCGTATGTATCACACACACACACGCACGCACACACACACACACACACACACATCGACTTTTTCTGTTAAAATGTAACCGTGGAAATATTGTTCAGTAAATGCATTTCAGAGACAAATAGAAGATCAATATGCTTTTAGTAATGTTGCATGCCATTTCATTGAAAGTACACATTATATAATCATATCACAGTCAATGTGGATGTCTCTCAGGGGTGGAAAATTATTGGAGCTCCATGAAGGAAATTCACAACATTGGATGAATAAGATGGATGGAAGAACCATGTTGTGCTTATTATGTGACTCCATGGACACAAACAAACACACACACACACACACACACACACACACACACACACACACACACACACACACACACACACACACACACACACACACACACACACACACACACATTTACATATATAGTGACTGTAATGACAGTAGGACAGAGGTATGTTTGTGTCAGTGGTTGTTAATATGAACAGTTCTTAGTGTGAACAGTATCTTATGTTTTGTTGTGTGTGTGTGTGAGAGAGAGTTGTTTTAATTGTAATATGGGTGTGGTGAAACTAAATATAGTTATGTAAAGCAAAAGTGTGTGTGCGTCTGAAAACCATGTAATGTCTTGTAAATAG
>JAIFZK010000088.1:947500-957500 GCA_027481765.1 Tenualosa thibaudeaui
AGAAAGTGTGTGTGTGTGTGTGTGTGTGTGTGTGTGTGTGTGTGTGTGTGTGTGTGTAACTTTATGGGCCATGTGTAGATCTCTCTCTCTCTCTCTGTGTGCATGTGTGTGTGTGTGAGAGTGTGATTTTATGAGCCTTGTGCAGATCTCTCTCTCTCTCTCTCTGTGTGCATGTGTGTGTGTGTGAGAGTGTGATTTTATGAGCCTTGTGCAGATCTGTGTATGTGTGTGTGTGTGTGTGTGTGTGTGTGTGTGTGTGTGTGTGACAGTGATTTTATGAGGCATACGTAACTCTACTGGCACCCCACGGCCTCTGGGAGCTTCAGATAATTACTGTGGCAGAAATCCACATTTAGCCCCCGCTAAAAATCATCTGGTAGCCGGATGTAAGAATTAAAAACATGATCACTGTTTTTTTTACTTTCTGCTGTCTGTTTATTGAAGAGACAATTACCAATCTATTTTTAATATGGCAGAGATTTTGTGGTGGGTCAACAAATTAAACTCATGCTGTAATATAATCTATGCAAAGGTGACGAAAAAGATGATTAAAATATGCTGTTTTTCGATGACCTTTTACCAGGATGGAGATTATGTAACTACACAAGGAATGTCTGATGGTATTATTTCTCCTCTCATTCTCTCTCTCTTCTTTCAAGTTCACATTCAAAGAAACTTTATTGGCAAGCCAATGAGGTAGTGTTCCCTAAGCATACAATATTATAAACAGTTACAAGATTTGTTTGAGGAGAAGCACACAACAACCAAAAGAGAAGACATGTGGCCTTAAATACATGTACAAATGAAACTATCAACCTGAAAATATCATACGATTCCCTCCAATTTCAATTATCTATCTATTTATCTATCTATATAAAGGTGAAGGATATATATATATATAACGTATTAATTAATAATAAAAAAAAATGAAACTAGTAACCTGAAAATATAAGATTCTCTCTAATTTCAATAATATCAAAATAGATTTTTAGGATTTCTAGATCTAAATATCTGAATGTCTTAGATATCTAAATTCTCTTTCTTTTCTCTCTCTTTCCTTTATCTTTATGTCTCTGTCTCTCTCTCTCTCTCTCTCTCTCTCTCTGAGGATGCTCTGCGCTAGAGCCAGAAAAAAAGCCTCGCTCTCTCACTCTCCCTCTGTTCTCTCTGTTTCTTTTTCTCCTTTCTTTCTCTCTCTCTCATTAGAGCCAAAAAATCTCTCTCTCTCTCTCTCTCTGTCTCTGTCTCTCTCTTTCTCTCTGAGGATGCTCTATGTTAGAGCTGGGAAAAAACCCTCTCTCTCATTCTCTCTCTCTCTGAGGATGCTCTATGTTAGAGCTGGGAAAAACCCCTCTCTCTCATTTTCTCTCTCTCTCTCTCTCTCTGAGGATGCTCTACGTTAGAGCTGGGAAAAAAACCTCTCTCTCATTCTCTCTCTCTCTCTCTCTCTCTGAGGATGCTCTACATTAGAGGTGGGAAAAAAACCCTCTCTCTCATTCTGTCTCTCACTCTTTCTCTCTTTGCATTAGGGCCAAAAAAAACCCCTCTCCCTCTCTCTCTCTGTCTCTGTCTCGCTTTGCATTGGAGAAGCACCCCCCCCCCTCCTCCTCCTGTGATCCGGAGCTCCGGAACATCTTCTCAAGGACTGACTGACCTCAGATTACAGTCATCCTCAAATGCACGGAGAGGCACTTACTCAGTCGCCATTAGCTCCTCTCATTTCAACATCAAACAATGGGAGACATTAAAGGCCTTCGCCATCCATAAGCAGCCAATCACGTCTCACATTAAATAATGCATGCAAGGGATGAGAACGGCAAATTCTGGCTGGATCACGGCATAGCATAGATGCCGACACCGCCGAGTCAGCTGACCGCAGCCTGTTATAGCGCCTGATTAGCAGATGAAAGAAGAAAAAGAGAACAGGAGAGGAGGGATAGTGAGGGTGATGGAGGGAGGGATGGAGGGGGCAGGGCAGAGTAGATCTTTGATTGGTTGATGCCAATTAACTTGGCAGTTTGATTTGTGTATCTGAAGAAAAACAGGGTAAGGCCAGATATGGGTGTATAGTGGCCCACATCACTGGAGATGATCCACAACTCAATATGAATGTGTGTGTGTGTGTGTGTGAAAGAGAGAGAGAGTCAGCAAGAAGCAGAGGCGAGCTGGTGGAAATGAACCACTGCTCTCTAAATCACCATGAATCACAGTGGAACAACAAAGCGAAGCTGGCCAGCCACCACAGGGATCAGAGAGCACAAAGAAGCCCCTCACAGAAAAGCAATTACTAAAGCAGGGGGCTCAATGCAGCCCTCACACCACCCTCATGCCCGGCCCAGTTCTGGCCCACTACCGGCCCTACTGTGGCACTATAGATGTGTCCTCTGAGCCTTTTTGGCTGACTGTGGCCCAACAGGAGAAATTAATCCACATTTTGGAGTCAAATCCATAAAGTGCCACCACCGTGTTTTAAACATGGCCCTTTAATGTGAAGAGAACCCACAGGCATTGTGATGAATTTCTTTCCCTCTTTCTTGTTCTCTGTTTGTTTTCTCTGTATTCTTTCTCCTCTCCCTCCCCTTTCTCTCCCTTTTCTCTCCCCAATCGCTCTCTTTCTCATCTTTTTCAGAATTTCTCTCTTTCTCTCTCTCTTCTTTCTCTCCCTCACTCACTCTCATCTTTCTCTCCCTCACTCACTCTCATCTTTCTCTCGTCATTCTTTTGCCCCTCACCCATCACGACTCCAGCCTGCATCCCTCAGCCAGATTTCAAAGCTCCTCCAGAAGTCTGTGTTTATATGTGTGTGTGTGTGTGTTTGTGTGTGTATGTGCATGTGACTTCAAAGTAAAAGAAAATCAGAGAGCAAAAAAAGTGCCGGAGAAATAAAGCACGAGGAAGAATAAAACATGAAACACAGACCCTTAAATACATTCATCTTTTCTGCTGATTACTGAAGGAGGCCCTACGGGGGATGTGTGTGAGTGTGTGTATGTGTGTGTGTGTGTGTGTGTGTGTCTTTAGGGATGTGTAGAAGGATTACTGGGGTGGAAAGTGCTGACCGCTACAGAGTGCAGGTCTCTCAGCCCTCACCCAAGTGTCTGCATAAACAAGGTGAAACACACACACACACAATCACACCGAAAAAGTTCTCTCGTCCACTTATTCTCTATACTAATAGACACTTTTTGATCTCCAATCAGTTTTGTTTCCACTTCAGTGCAGGCTGGTCTACGAGTGGAAGAACCTCTTCAATGAACTCCATCACATACACACACAACCCACATCTTCATGAACTGAGGGTTGTAGCACAGAAGCCTTGAGGAGTTATCACATATGCTCTCTCTCTCTCTCTCTCTCTCTCGCACACACACATACACACACACCACTCTGATAGGAAAAACTCCCCCACTATGACTATGTGCTAAGGCAATGCTTAAATAGCATTAGTCAATCCATTAGCATAGCCCCAAATGAACAAACCATTAACTTCAGTAATAATGAAGATAGTAATTTAGCACTAATGCCAGAGGCACAGGTGAATGGATGTGTGCAATGAATGTGTATGTAATGTGTGTGCAATGTTTTCCGCATGTGTGTGTGTGTGTGTGTGTGTGCTTTGGTGAATAAATAATATGATAAGTAGCATATGTCATTAGTGAGGTGCTCTGCATAGATTAGAGCTTTAAGGACAGAAAGTGGCAGGCGCGTGTGTGTGTGTGTCTTGTGGTCCACGCCAGGACCACAAGAGCATCAGTATCATGCCTGCACCATTCAGCATCAGGACCACAAGAGCATCAGTATCATGCCTGCACCATTCAGCATCAGGACCACAAGAGCATCAGTATCATCCTGTGTCCCCTGTCATCAGGACCACAGGAGCATTTCGTCATGCCTGCCTGCTTTCAGTGGTATTGAGACATGCATAAATGATGGCACTATTATCATCCACACACTAAGACATATGTGCACACACACTCATTCACACACAGGATAAATGCAAGGGTGTCTGCATAAGCAATTACTTGTGTAGATTGGGGACAGTGACCCCTGCAGGCTAGACTGATGACCTTGTCTTTGTTTACAGCTCCATCTACGTCATCCTAACCCCCTCTTTAGCTAGATCCTTTATCTCTCTTCGTAGGCTCACTCACACACACACACACACACACACACACACACACATTTACTCAAACATGTACAGAGACACACAAACATACACACACACACACACACACACACACACAGATACACACACACCTGTAGACTACATTCTCTAGCAGCTGTCCTTTCTATCTGCTCAGGCAGCAGAGGTTAAATGAAACTTTTGCTAAAATGTGATGCAGGACTGCACATAAAACACACAAACACACACACACACAGACACACACACACACACACACACACACAAACATACAAACCTGTCTTGTAATTTGTTTTTGTCTTGCTTGTATTCAGTTGTTTCGTAATCATACACATCCTGTACACACACACACACACAACAAACACACACTGAGGAATACAGATGGTCTATGCATTTCTCAAAGATAGTCATTGATCTAATATTGATTATCCTCTATTTCTCACCCAATCAAAGGGGCCATTAATAACTTTGAAGTGATTGATGGCAAAGTCAATGGCTACTGCCATTCTCTTTGGTTGAGTTACTGTCTCAGATAACCTGTGGTAAATGAACATGTCTCTGTGTCACTTTTATAAGATTTGTGTTACATTTATAGTTTAGTCGGTCCTGTTTAAGTTATCAACACTACATTTTTGTCACAACTGCTACAATGAGCTTAAGTGATAGACTATTGACTGTATTGACTGACTATTGAAGTATTACTGTGAGCATTGTGATTCAAAATATGTGTTGATTTATGAGCTTAGTTATTCATGTGGTTAGCTTATCTACATTAGATTCTTACAGTTACTGGGTCCTGAGGACTCAGCTTTAGCAAATTACCAGATGCATTCTGAGTTGAAAGCCCATTCATAATCGTGTAACATTGGCTATTGGTGGTGCTTCCAACCCAGAATGCATCGCTGCGATAGGCTTGATCAAGTCAAATGCACCTATCCAGAGGTCTCTATGACGTCACATCCTCCTCCTGATGGACGGATGGACTTGTCTGAGTCACAGATGTTCAGGCACGATCTAGAAGCTTCTGTGTCTGGAGAGTATGGAGAACACTGCACAGCAGAGGTGTTTTTAGGGCTAGAAGTTACATTTACACATGTCCATACACACATACACACCCACGCACACACACATACTGTACACACACATATATACACACACAAACACATGCACGCACACACATACACACACACACACAGACACACACACACACACACATTCCTGAGTTATGTGTATTCAGTCTCTGTGACCCTGTCTCTCCTTAGAAGTCCAAGGACCAAGTTTCAGCTATTTTGGGATCCAGGGACCCAAGGCAGCACGTCTCTGTGTCACAGCGAGGGTAAAAATAACACCTCACTTCACACACACACACTCAGTCTTAGTCATGTGGAGGGAGTATAAATGTGCACGCACGCACACACACACACACACACACACACACACACACACACACGCACACACACAGTCATGTGGAGGGAGTATAACAGCAGGAAGAGAGGGAAAATGTACATGCACACACACACACACACACACACACACAGAGAGAGAGAGATACTGTACGCACACACATATAATGTGTATAATAAACACACACACACAAAAAAACTCAAATTGCACACACACACACAGTTGCACACAGGCGCACACATGTTTGTGTGTGTGTGTGTGTGTGTGCGTGTGTGTGTGTGTAGTTGTTAAATTGATACTGAGACACAAGTTAGTGACTGAGTAAGCTGTCGCTCATCCGTACACTTCACTCCTGCACTGAGCATGATGGGAGCTTGTCCTCTGCAGGCACTGTGAAGTGTGTGTGTTTGTGTGTGAGTGTGTGTGTGTCTGTCTGTGTACGGGTGTATATATGAAGTGTCTGTGTGTGTGAGTGTGTGTGTCTGTCTGTGTACGGGTGTATATATGAAGTGTCTGTGTGTGTGTGTGTGTGTGTGTGTGTGTGTGTGTGTGTGTGTGTGTGTGTGTGTGTCTATGTGTGTATTTATGAAATGTCTGTGTGTGTGTGTGTGCGTCTATGTGTGTATTTATGAAATGTCTGTGTGTGTGTGTGTGTGTGTGTGTGTCTGTCTGTGTACGGGTGTATATATGAAGTGTCTGTGTGTGTGTGTGTGTGTGTGTGTGTGTGTGTGTGTCTATGTGTGTATTTATGAAATGTCTGTGTGTGTGTGTGTGTGTGTGTGTGTGTGTGTGTGCGTCTATGTGTGTATTTATGAAATGTGTGTGTGTGTGTGTGTGTGTGTGTGTGTGTGTGTGTGTGTGTGTGTGTGTGTGAGAGAGACATCAATGGAGTGACACACCATTACCCAAATGCTCCTGTGCCTCTCTCACATCATGTCACATCACTTTCACATCTCACTCCAGCAGTAACAGCATGGCAGATCACTTCAGCTGTGTATGTGTTTGTGTGTGTGTGTGTGTGTGTGTGTGTGGATGTGGGTGTGGATGTGTACGGTGTGAGTGAATGTAGAGTTTGTGTATATATGTGACAGAGAAAGAGAGTGTACTATTCAGAGATTGTGTATGTGTGTGTAAACAAAGGTTTGTCTGTTGTGTGTGTCTGTTCTTGCCACATTTATACATTTGTAGTTTTAGAAAATGTTGCACATATTTCTATTTAGGTCTTTCTAAAAGGAACATACAACTTAATTTGTGTGTGTGTGTGAGATAGAGAGAGTCCATTAGCTTCCTCTCTTATCTGACTTCTCTGTGTGTGTGTTTCTGGATAGTTCATCTATGCTCTAAAGAGAACCGGATCTTTCATTAAATGCCCTTGTGTGTGTATGTGTGAGTGTGTGTGTGAGTGTGTGTGTGTGTGTGTGTGTGTGTGTGTGTGTCTCAGTGTCTCAGAGTCCCTGTGTGCGAGTGCATGACTCTACAAGTCCAAGTAGCTTCATTTATTTATTAAACACAACGCTCAAATGGAATTAAAAGATGATGACAAGACAGAGTTTGATTAATTCTTCAGCAGAGAGCAGCACCACGAGATCAAATCACACAGATAGAATTACACCCTCTGATCTCTGCTTGCTCCCCACACACCCCGAGCCTGACTCACACAATCTTTCACACCACCCCCTGAAACTCCCCAAATCCCACAATCCCTCATCCCAGCCCCCAAACTCCCATAATCCCTAGCTCCAGCCCTCAAACTCCCACAATTCCTCACTCAAGCCCTCAAATTCCCACAATCCCTCAGTCAATTTGTTGCTGCACTTAGCTTGCCCAAATCTTTGTTGTAATCATGCAGTCGACCACCAAATTAAATTTCATCTGGCATTTCTGACTATAAGATGAAGATGTAGTGGATTAAAAAAATATGCAATTAAAGCAAAACCAGGCAACACGTGACACTGTTTTTAGATTAATTTACCAGCTTCATGGTCACTTTGATAATTAAATGGCTCATTACTGGGTGAATGTGCCCTCTAGCAATTTTCCTCATGCAGTAATAGGCACTTTCACTCATTGTTAAGCCTCTGGAATGAAACCAAAACTGAATGAAGCCTAAATTGTGTTTATTGCCTTGTCAGTCAACATAACTCTTCTAAAATTATCATTGCTGGTTCCTATTCTTTGGCATGCAAACAAATCCACATGTATTAATGAGAATTTACGCCGTTGTTGCTAATTTAAAAAAAAAATGGCGACTCTAAGGGAGCTCCATGAGAGAAAAAAACACAGGTTTGCCTGGGGCAGTGAAGTAAAAGTTGCCAGATTTTTAACAACTCAATTAAAGTATAGATACTTCCAAAACATACCTAACTACTGCAGTGAAGTACTTCTACTTAGTTACTATACATCTCTGCTCACTGTGCCTTAAAACTCCCACAATCCTTCACTCCACCCCCAACTGCAATCACCTCTTACTCTGCTTCCAGTCTCCCAATATACCATACTAATATCTCAAACTTACCAATTTACTCAAACTTCCAGAATCCCTTTCTCCACTATTCAATTCCCAGAATCCGTCTTCGCTCCTCTCACCCCCAGACTCTCTGATCTCTGCTTGCTCCCCACACACCATGAGCCTGACTCTCACAAACCCTCTATCACCCCCTCAAACTCCCTAAATCCCCCACTATGCCATCAAACTCCCAGAATCCCTCTCAACAAGCCCCTTAACTAACTCTCCAAATCCTCAACCCTGCCCAGTCCAAATCCCTTATTCTACCCCTCAACCTCCAACCTCCCCCCACCCACCTAAAATGTAGACTTTTTTAAAAGCTCATCTGCAGCCACATTTATCCACAGCCATGTCCTTAGAAATGGAGGTCAACTTACCTTAACTCCCTCACTTCAACCCCAGGAGAAATCTGGTCAATCAAAATTGATTGATGTTAGGTTGTTAGATGTTGCTGAGGGCTGTTGGAAGGTAAAAGAATGAGAATTTGGTGCATCGTTGACCGAATTTGCGAAATTACTTTACTGTGTCCCCATTATTTAGTATTAGCTGCTGTTTTGTAAATTCAGTCCACATTGCACCAAATTCTCTCATTCTCATATTGTACCCACTGACAGCTCTCAGCAACATCAAAAAACAGTAATATTGATAGATTCACACCGGATTTCTCCTTTAAAGACTCCCACAGTTACCTCACTCTACTCCAAATGCATAAAATCCCATCTTCTATACTCAAACTTGCAGCTCCCATAGTCCCTCATTACAGCCATTAACCTCTCAGAATATCTCACTCTACCCTTGAAGTTCCCACAACTTTAGCCCCTGTTTCACCCCTAAGTACAACAGCTTACAACTTATTCTAATGTATATATCTGATGCACACAAACAAAATATGCATACACACACACACACACACACACACACACATACAACACACACATAATACAGACACACACACACACACACACAGGTTATATGATATGACATAACAATGTAACGTCAGTGTTGGATTGCACTTCAGTCAAGATCATTTTCACACATAATATGTATCTGGGTTGTATGCTAATAAGAGCTGAGACCCAATTGATCTAAGTATCTCTGACTCAAAGGTTTGTCTGTACTGTGTATGTTCTTGCCACATTTATATATTTGTAGTTTTAGAAAATGTTGCACATATTTCTATTTAGGTCTTCTAAAAGGAACATGCAACACTGTGTGTGTGTGTGTGTGTGTGTGTGTGTGTGTGTGTGTGTGAGAGAGAGAGAGAGAGAGAGTCACCAAACATCAACTCTACCCTTCCTCAATCCCAGACCCCCACAATCCTTTAATCTAAACTCCAAATTCCAGAATCCTTGACTCTACCCCCAAACTCCCAGAATCCCTCACTCCATCCCTCCATGCCATCACCTGTGCAGCTGAGAATCTTTGCAGTCAGGTGGGGAACAAACTGGGTCACCTACACACACACACACACACACACACACACATACACACACACACACACTGCTGTGTACAGCCCCAGATGGACCATTCTGCTGCCAGCAGGTTCTGTGAGTTTGTTCTGAACATGATGGACAGAGTGTTCAGTGCATGCAGGACTAACCCCCCCCCACACACACACTGAGACAGAGACTAGAGTAGGACTAATGCCCACCCAATTGCATTCTTGTTTGTTGATTGTTTTACATAACACTCAAAGTGGAACGGGGGGGGTAGAATGAAAAAAAAAATGTGTGTGTATGTGTATATGTGTGTGTGTGTGTGTGTGTGTTTTACCTCTGTGCTAAAATTAGGTTTGACTCCCGACTGGTAAATGGTCATGGGGAAACTAAAGCACAGCAAAAAAGTCAGATCAGGTAAAAGTAGGTCAGCCTGCTTTAGAGCACAGGCCTGTAACAGCAGCTCTCATTGGTGGAGGATGATCCCTCTGCCTACAACAGCAGCTCTCATTG
>JAIFZK010000088.1:960000-970000 GCA_027481765.1 Tenualosa thibaudeaui
AAAAAGAGTGGTAACATATTTTCCTCACAAAAATGGAAATTGCAAATTATAATTTCTTTTGACCATATTCACACAGGCGCCATATTGTTATGATGTCACGCTCAGGGTGGGAATCCTCAAGGACTGTCAAACTGTCAAAACTGTCCGGCGTCTATAAGCAGCTACTGCAATTATGGCATGGTCCAAAAGCCTAACAAAATGACCAGCCTTGACATTTAAAGAAATAGATACATGGGCAGATGAAAAGAATGGCATCCTCAAGAGAATAAAAAAAAAAAATGATACAGCAACTTTATCGAGGGTTATATCCACAGTGTTGAAGGTAAGACGATACTGCTAGCTGAGCACACAACAGCTGATGCAGTTTAGCGTTCAAGATAATAAATCGAGTTGGCAACCATGGAGGACTGCCGTGAATATCTGGACCTAGGCACACAGTTGATGGTATTTTATCCTCTATTGCATTGTTATTATCTGTAGTATATTATTGACAGGATTACTTGCACAATGACATTGTATTATATTTTTATATTTGTGAATATTTGTAACTGCTTCTTGTAGTTAACAATATTGTGGTAGTCTAGCGATATATTTTAGGTGGTGTTATCATTAGTGTTCATTCAATGTAGGAATGAGAAGAAACACACACACACACGTTTTTGACAATTATGCCAGATCTTGAACTGGAAAAATGTAATTCATGAACATGAAACTTGAACATATGATATCAAGAGAAAAGCAATTAGAGTTGTTGATTTTGACTGAACACTTAAAAGTATTATGTGTATTATGAATAGTTAAAAGAATGCAAGTACAAATTATAATATGGGCCAATATAAACTGTCAACTGTGTTTTATTAATAATATTTCAGGGTATGGAATTCTTCGCTGCACTCAATGCTGTGTTGCACGGAGCACAGAAGAACCGAGCGAGCTTCCTCTGCCGGGGTCTTCGCGAGCTGTGAAGGCACACTTTACAATGCCTTTGTGTGCTGTTCCCTTGAGCACTGGTCTGTGGGACCTCGGATGGAAAATGACGTGCTTTGAGACGGAATGGACAGTCCAGTGATGGTCGCTAGTGAGGGCATTCCTTGGAATGTGGTGCTGCTCTAGAAGTTGATGAACAAGGTTCTCCCTGAACGTCTGAGGACGAACGACCTGGCCAGTGACTTGTTGGTGTATGATGTAAGCATTATGAATGGCACAGTCAACCAAGTGAAAGAAAACTTTTTTGTACAATTTTAAAGACTTCCTGATGCACTCCACAAAACTGTTACGCAGATCAAAGTGGTCCACTGCTCCCATGTTTATGTTGTAGTCAAGGACACAGGAGGGTTTCATTTTATGTTCGCCAGTGCTGAAGTCTGCCTTTCCCGAATCTACCATCAAGGCACTGTGGACTGTTTAGGAGTCCAGTCTAACTCCAGATTGACTTAAAAAGTGTATTGTGCAAATCCTTGTTTAAATCAGATTTGAATGATTTGATGACTAAATGTCAAAATCTACCTAAAGATTACTCAAATAAAGCAGAAAAAGACATTATTTAAAATAACAATTTGCTCACTACGCCAGCACCAACATTCGCGGCATGGCTATTACAATGATGACGGATATAGTAAACAAAAGATTAAATAAATAAGTCATACAATGCAATTGGTTACTTTCACTGCAGGGCAGGACTTCCAGTTTCTCAACTCCGCCGTCTTTACATTACAAACAGCCGCAATACATTTCAATGGAGGACTTTTCAAGTGGTGTGTCTCCTCCAATTAAACTGTCTCCGGTTTACCTAATAGATGTAAGTACAAAAAGGTGATAAATAAATCATATTTAATGCATTTGATGAGTAAGCAGAAATTGGTTATGCCTTTGCAAAATGTCTACTTCACACGTCAGACTGCAAAACTGCAATACACTTTGTAACATGTACACCAACCAGTAGGCATAAGCTAAACACCACATTGGGAGATGTGTGACAAACAAACTACACTAACTGACCTCTCCCTCGCTTCTTTTCTAATTTTGCTTGGTCTTTTCTGAGACGTTTTTGTCCAAGTGAAGAGCTGAGGGACACT
This sequence comes from Tenualosa thibaudeaui, assembly GCA_027481765.1. Classification (NCBI taxonomy): domain Eukaryota; kingdom Metazoa; phylum Chordata; class Actinopteri; order Clupeiformes; family Clupeidae; genus Tenualosa; species Tenualosa thibaudeaui. The sequence goes on from JAIFZK010000088.1 coordinate 962,076, forward strand.
TCCTGGCAGCAGGCACGTTTTACCAGCCTCATCATGGTGCACAAAACACTCCTTGGTAAAATGTTTGGAGCACACTTTTGTGTTGGACGTAATCTGCAAGAACAACACAGCACACAGTAATCTGTCAGATAGCCTAGCTGTAGTTAGCCTTCATACAATGACAGGGGCTTGTACTGCAAAGGGAGTTTAACCTAAATAAATAAGTCATACAATGCAATTGGTTACTTTCACTGCAGGGCAGGACTTCCAGTTTCTCAACTCCGCCATCTTTACATTACAAACAGCCGCAATACATTTCAATGGAGGACTTTTCAAGTGGTGTGTCTCCTCCAATTAAACTGTCTCCGGTTTACCTAATAGATGTAAGTACAAAATTTACAAAAGTACAAAAATTTGATGAGTAAGCAGAAATTGGTTATGCCTTTGCAAAATGTCTACTTCACACGTCAGATTTTTCTTCTGTGGTCTAAAATATCTGGCTGCTGATAGTGCACACAGTATATATGTAAGACCATTTCATCCATGTCTGTGTCTTGATTTATAAACCGATGGCAAAAGCCAATTTGTGTCTACTAGTGGCCAGTACATTTCAGTAACGTGGTTAGGCTCTTTTTGATTTCTGTGGAAGTCTACCAGCTGTAAAAGCACTTTTATGGTCTCTCTAGTCTTATAGTCCACTCTGCCAGAGATAAAGGCAGAGATTTTTTTGTTTGTTTTTCAAAATCACATTTTGACATTAGGCTTACTTTGCCTATTTTTTAGAGGCTAAAAGCTGATTTACTTATTACTTTCGTACTTCTGTTGAATGTAAGATGTCTCAAAATAATCCAGAAATTTCCACAGGGTCATTCACTTAATGTCCTCTACCGAAGCCAGGCGTTTCTCCTCATTTTCCCCTCAAGTAAGATTATAACAGTTTTGGGTCTTATTCTGCTCTGCTGAAGGCAGATGTCCAGCCATTTATTTGGTCAATCAGTGCATCTACACAGACTCAAGGTCATTTTAGGCCAGACGCTGAAATTCTGGTCTTTACTGATTTGTCCAGCCAAACAAAAAAAAGTTTAAAGTAAATTTAGCTTCCCGTGGCAAAGTAGCGCCTGTCTTGTATAGTCTAAAACAACTCATATCTATATCTGCAAATCTCAAATCATGTTTCTGGTTGTGAAGTGTGGAGTGCACGGATTATAATCCACCATGTCAAATGTCGCACTAATGCAAGAACACTACTGAAGTGTTGCTTGTATCATCATTGAGGCACAAATCATTTAAAGCCTTCCTGAGTGTTCCGGAAAAGACATCCAAGTCAGCAATTCTGCTAACAAATGGCAAACTGGATATGATGTGCCAATAGTTTAGTAAGTTGGCACTTTTTGAGTCTAGGATGTTTTGCAGTTGTTTTCAGCCAACAATGCTAGATTGAGCATTTTCAGCACGTCCCCCACTAACAGATGAAAAACAGACCCAAGAACATTGGCTAAAGTATGTGGCAGTATAGGCCTAAATGGGTGAGCAGATTCTGAACTGTTTTTTACTTTTAGACTTTCTTCTTCTGTCAAACTAAATTCTGATGTTCATTTGCCCATTCTTTGTTGCAGGCAGAACCAAATGTTGAGTTGCTTGTTATTCAGTGGGTAGATTGGTTCTGCCTGATTTCATCAATTTCACCTTTGTTTTAGAAACCCCTGCGTTCAGTACAGTGGAAGCTGATGCGTCTTTGACTTAACGCATCCGAACGTATCCAGTGCAGCCTATTTTCACTACCTTTACTTTTAAGCTTTTATCACAGTCAAGGCCCATCAACACATTTTTTTTTCAGGACAGTCTAGGCTATCCAAATCTGTTTGTCGTGATACTACTGACATGTGGCTTACATCAGCCTTAGAATCAAGAATAAAAAATAGTTGTACAATTTTTCATTTTTTGCTAATATCTTACCATAGGAAGCACACCAGTTCAGTCTTTTAACATTTGGATAGAGAAGGTTGCCTGGAATCTGTCAATATAAGAATCGTGATGGTGGGATATTGTATGACTTTAGAATTTACAAAAATATACAGACAGAAAATTGTATTCATTTTCATATCTTCTGAAATGACATTTCTAGCATCTGCCCTGGCTATATCACAGACAGGGGTCTGAGAACAACCTTTGATATGGATAAGAAATTATTTATTTATTATAGACAATGCAGAAATTTGATCTAATTTCAAGAACGGATTACTCGGGAGCCGCTAATCATACAGACGAATGCTATACATCATTGGATCTCCTGTTTATTTTAATATGCGGTTTGCCATGTGGGATTTGAGCAGAGACGAATGGATATGACAAGGAAACAGAGCTACATTAGTGACGTTAATTTTACTTAATTCAATGACAATTTTCTTACGAATCGATAATTACAGAAACTAGCAACTTGCACCATTGGGAAGCTCAGATTATGCAGTTTCACATGATATGCATGTGACAAAAAAAATCAGCGAGTAATGTGATAGAGAAGAATGGGTGTGGCAATCTGTCTCAAAGAGTTAAGCAGTCATCCACATAATACGTATAATTTTCTGATTCTAAAGGTAATCGATAAAAATCTTTTACTATGTTTAACAATTATAGTGAAGTCCTTGAAAGTACCTGTTCAAAAAATGTAATGATTCATGATTTCCTTACAAAAATCCTAGTCAAAAATCTCTTCTGAATGTGTGGGGACAAAGAAACATACAGACACAAGTCCTTGGATGCTTTTAAAGATTCTACCGGAAACATGATTTGATTTTTTTTGGCAATGACAAGGTCAAGGGTATAACAAAAGTGGTGAGTCAACCACTGTTCATGTTTTATGCTTTGAAATTCTCAGAAATAATAAGACAAACTGTCTCAAGCCATCTAAATGCTTATTGGTTCCCCACATCACCGAGGACAGGAAGCACACTGACCTAGTTTGAACTTGAATTTTTTACAGGAAACTGTTTTTTTTTTCTCTCTCACACACCTCATGGACTTAAATGGTAAATTTGAGGATTTATCTATATTCAGCTGTGGAGATCAGATGTTCTCTGTTAACTGGAAAAAAAGAGCCGTCAGTGAGATGGAGGAGTAGGGTGTGGATGATTGAAGGGAGTTGTAGGGCTGGGGTTAGGCTGACCCTTCACGTCCGACAGTGACCCGCCACATCCTAGGGGGTCCTTCACATACAATTTTGACCCATGACATGCAACAGTGACCCTTCACATCCAACAGTGAACCTACATGTCTGACAGTGACCTTTTACATCTGATGGTGATCCATTACGTCTGGCAGTGACCCTTCACATCTGATGGTGACCCTTCACATCCGACAATGATCTATCTCATCCGTTAGCGACCTTTCACATTCGACAGTGATCCTTCACGTCTGACAGTGACCATTCACATCTGACGTGATCCTTCACATCTGACAGTGACCATTCACATCCAACAGTGATCGTTCACATCTGACATTGACCATTCACTTCTGATGGTCATCCTTCACGTCCAATAATGATCCTACCAGACCTGTAGCAATGTCCGATAGCTTCTCCTCACCCTTGGGTGGTGATGAACATGGCAGTTGCATGGCTGTTGTTTTTCTCCCTATATTCAGAGTCTCTATCAGGCCTGATTCGAGTGTGGTGGTCATTGTTTTGTACCATTTTCATTTCACCATGCATGTTAACAGGTTAGAGTTTGCACACTGCCTGTGTTGTCCACAAATAGCTCAAACCATGCTGCTGCACTATGCCACGACTGTGAGGTGCACTTGAAAATAGAATGGACGGTCCGACTACTAAGGTGGAGGGACTGAAGTGAGTGTAGGTCACATGACAAGGCTTTGTGCCATTCTGGCACAGTCTTTGTTGTCAGGCTCTTGCGGCATTCCATTGGCCATAGTTGAGTAGCTCCACCTCTGATAAAATAACAAAGACCACAAGTCCAATCCATCCTCCACTACCAGCCAGCAAACCAGCCCCCCTCTCTGCAGGATGAGCTGACAGCCACGCAGTTTCAGACAACAGAGAGCCATCTTGGCAAACAAGCATTCAGCGTTCAGAGTGGTTGAACTGAACAGCACACAGGGAACCCAGCAAAAGGAATTTGAGATGAATGCCAGCCAGTGTGCTTGTGTGTGTCTGCCTGTGTGTGTGTGTGTGTGTATGTGTGTGTGTGCGTGTGTGTGCTTGCTCATGAAAAAGACTTCTTAAGTCTATTCATGGGATTTCAGTTGAAAGTGAAAACCCTAAACAAGTATTTAAGCAACCATTAAACAGCATAACAATGACAGAAGTCTGGCATGGAGCAAACACTCACTAATTTAGACAGTGTTTGGGCATGAAAGAGAATAAAAGAAAGATACATATGCCCACAAAGAGAAAGAGTGGGAAAGAGGGATGACAGACAGAAAAGAAATGGAGAGAAAAACCGTGTTGCTTGATATAAACTCACATCTCAGAAGGCCGATGACTTCAATGGAACTTTTGTTATTGTGCTTTTTCTTTCTTCTGGCCTTTGGGATCAGCCGTTTCACTGCGGGTCCCCTCAGGCAAAGGCGAGCGGAGCAGGATGGAGAGGGTGAGAGTGAGGGTGAGGGTGAGAGCACTTAGTGATGGATCTGAGGGAGGCTGAAGGCTGAGCTTTAAGCTCCTCTGGTATCCTCTGATGCTGTGGCTGTACCCTTTTAATAAGAGGAGTGTGGTAACGGCAAAACAGAGGGTTAGCATTTGCACGCTCAAAGAGGAATTTGCCTTCACACACACTCACACACAGACACACACACACATGCGTGCATGCGCACACACACACAGGGGACATAGAGGACCCAAGCTTGCTCTCTTTCTCTCACACACATACACACACACACATACGGCGACCAAACATAAAGGAGATACTGCCGGAAGGAATAAAAATACACACACACACACTCACACACAAGGCAGACCTATCAATAAGGAGATGCAGCACTCTGGTGGTCATTTTAGCCCTTAAGCATTAGTAGACCACTTCATCACTGCCATCCCTCCATGTCTGAGCATACAAACAGAGGAATGTGAATCTGATGCAAAACCAGTAAAGTTTGTCAAGTCAATGATTTGCAGAATATAGTTTTTTTTCTTTCCTTTTCAGATGCTAGTTTACTTTTTAGTCAAACTTCAGTCAACTCTTTGTTGTTTTGATTTCTCAATAGTGACTTTGTACATTTTGTCTGAACTCTTATTGACTGTCTGTTGGTTAAATTAAAAAGTAAACATAACATCTGGGAAACCACATAATTTCAGCCAATTTTGAACATCTTTCCAGTCCAGAAAAATAGCTTATGTCCAGAAAGAGGAGCTATCTGTCCAAAGCTGTACTAGGCATGGATGTGTGTGTGTGTGTGTGTGGTAGTAAGCAAAGAGAAGTGTGTATTTGTCAACTGTCTTGATGTGATTACCAGACTAAAATCCACAAACATCTTTTTGTTCTGTCTTTCTTCTTTGTTTTTTTCCTCATTAAATATTTCTTTGTTCATTCCACCCACACATCCGCACACACTTTGACACAGAGTTACCAACAATACCCTGGGAGATCAAGGAAATAGAACAACCAGATGGTGACAGTCTGGATAATCTAACTGACAGCATGACCACTGATTGGACAATCTGACTGATACCCTGACCTCTGATTGGTTGATTTGACCAGTAGCTAAAATTTATACCATAAAATTGATAACAATACAATAATATCTAGAGTTCTTTATTCTTCAAACCCTTCTGGACTCAGCTGGACTGCTGTGCACATGTTTGTTGGATTTGAACCTGGGTTTCCCTGGACACTTGGACCAAATAGATAGGATACCATAACCACTTGCCACAGCACCCCACACATATATTGTTTGAATGTTTTTGCCTACCACTGTAGATGGTGGAGTCAGACCAGAACCATCTCAGATATAGGAAGCCAGCAACCAGAACCAGTACTGGATCCTGTCTGGGCTTCCCTAAAGCTAATCTCTGGTCTGCTGTTCAGCGTACTCCATTCTTGATCAAGAATTGGACCCTATCTGGGCTACGCTCTAGTCTTACATTCCAGAGCCAGTATTGGGCCCTATCTGGGCTACTGTCTATTCTACTGTTCAGCATTACATTCAGGAACCAGTATTGGACCATGTGTGGGCTATGCTCAAGTCCTCTGTTCAGTGTGGGCCACCCAGCTGCTATAGTCTAGTTCTCTGTCTCTGAGCGGGCTTGGGTCTAACACACACTTTAGAGTGACATCTTTTCCCAAGCAGGACCACACTGACGGCATTAATCAGGCTTTGTGTGGCTGACATTGAACACGTCAGTGGATGACTACATCATTTAAAGTCCCATAATGCAGAGCCACATTGGTCCAGTGTTTGCACTTACCTTGAGGAGTGAATGGCTTTGTGTGAGGGAGGTGTAGGTGTGTATGTGGGTCTATACCTCTGTGTGTGTGTGTGGGTGGGTGTCAGAGAGAAAGAGAGAGGGTGTGTGAGGTGTGTGTGTGTGTATGTGTGTGTGTGTGTGTGGCTGTGTCTTCTTTTCTCTGGTAAAGAGTAACACACCTCTTCATTTATGAAAGAGCCTTTGATAAAGCATGAGGCTTTGAGAGCAGCAGCCCACGAACCCCTTTGTGCTCAGCTCTCGCTCTAATGGAGCAGAGCCATAAAGAGGCACAAACACACACATAGACACACACATACACAGACACGAGCACACACACGCACACACATACACAGACACACACAGACACGAGTACACACACACACACACACACACACACACACAGAGAGAGACATGAGCACACACACACACAAACACAGACACACACACACAGACATGAGCACACACACACACACACTGGGGCAGACAGACAGACACACACAGGGACAGAGACAGACCAAAACACACAGACAGGACTGTCCGACAGACAGAAACACACACACACAAGAGCAGTGACAGACACTGAAGAAGGGAAAGAGACCACTGCAGAGACATATAGACTGGGGCAGCAGCACATACACTCACACACACACACACACACACACAGTGGCAGTGGAAGGAAGAGGGTTATAGAGACACACTGACAGGGAAAGCAATACACACACACACACACATATACAAACATACACACACACAGACGCACACACATTTCAAACACCGCTGTGTGTTGCTCTTTAATTAAGGATGGCAGCACAGGGTTAAACTTCTGCAGGAGTCTGCAGGCAATTTATCCCTCACTGTTCTTGGCTAAAGTCAGCTTAGGAAGCAACACCTGAGAATAAAGGAATTAGTCCAGGAATCCTCAGAAACTAAGACACACACACACCTCCATCCCTCTTTTTCTTTCTGTGACAGGGCTGTGATTGAATACCAGGCTGAGAAATTGCATTATGACGTCACAAACTGGTGCACTTGAAACTGTTGCAAAATGATGCAAAATGTTGTAATGCAAATTCAGCTGAACACACTGCAGGGTTGATGTTGTTGTTGTTGTTGTTATGTTTGTATACAGCTAATATCTGGGTGATAACTGTTATCTGTTACAGTAATAACTCTTGACTTCTCTGATCAATGTCACATGCCAGAGGAAATGGAGAGCCTTTCCTGCTGTGAGATCTCTCACACACAGGTTAACATCTCAGTCGTCAGACTCCTAGACTCATAGCTGTTCTCCCAAATGTGTTTGTGTGTGTGTGTGTGTGTGTGTGTGTGTGTGTGTGTGTGCAGGCACATGTTTGTTTTGGCACCTGTCCACACAGCAGCCTTTAGAAGATCAAACATCCCTCCTGTGTGTGTGTGTGTGTATATTTACTTGGCCCAGTGGCTCTGCACCTGTTCACAGCACTGTTGACTTATAGCTCCAACAGTAAACACAGACAACACGCACGTGTGTGTGTGCGTTTAACAGTCC
>JAIFZK010000088.1:982500-990000 GCA_027481765.1 Tenualosa thibaudeaui
TGCTGAGTCATTGTGTCTGGTGTGTGTGGCGGTGTAGGAGCTGGAAGCAGAACAATTAGAGCCCAACTTCTGAGAGGTGCCCCAGAGATGAACGCATGCATTAGTTATTCTAAACTTGCTGATAATGATCTTTGTGACAAAAAAAGAAAGAAAAAAACTGCAATGCAGCAGATTGGAATGGTGTGTGACTGAGGGAGAGGCGGGGATGTGTGTGTGTGTGTGTGTGTGTGTGTTGCAGAGGAGAGTGGAGAGAAACTCTTAGCTTAACACCAAAAACATTCTCTTATTATCTCTTTCTTCCTTTCCTCTCTCTTCCTCCATTCTCTCACAGTTACAGTCTCTCTCTCTCTGTCTCTCTCTCAGTCTCTTTCTTTCTCATTCTCTCTCTCTCTCTGTTACACTCCCTCAGTCTCTCTCTCTCTCTCTCTCTGGTTTTACAATTTTCCCTCTCTCCCCTTCCTCGTTCTCTGTGCGGTTAGCAGGGTGTAAAATCGCTAATTAAGGGAAAATCTCCATAGAATCTTCCGCTGTAATGAGCACAATTATGCGGAATGCCATGGAAATTCCATTCCACTTCCCACTGGCCTGTAATTTGCCGTGACTGGCTCTGTGTGAGGTGAGAGAGTCTGCAGAACTGGGCTCAGAGTCTGGAGAACAACGTTTTGGAGTGTGGAGAACCGTGTTCAGAGTCTGGAGAATGGTGCGGGGAACAGTGCACAATGTCATTACTAGGCCTGGCCTTTGAGACCCATTAGATAACTCTGTATCCTCCAGTCATTTTACTGTAATAGAACCGGCCTCCTGTGAGCAGTGTATAGGAACATGAGGAGTGCTCACTAGAACAAAGGAACACGAGTGCCCACTGGAACGTGATGACCCAGGGGATTACTAGGAACATGGGTGCCTACTAGAACACAAGTGAACTAGAATTCAAGTGCCCACTTGTACACAGGAACACGTGAAAACTAGAAAACGAGTAGCCACTGATGAGTGTCCAGACAGGACGTAAGAGGGTTATCCTCCAGCTCTGTGCCCTGTTAAAACATCTGCATGTCCCAGTACACTGTGCCCCAATCTGAATGAATTAAAGGAGAAATCCGGTATGAATCAATTCATAGCCCTATTGCTCCAGGTCAGTGTTGTCTGTCAGATGGGGCACAGGAACTCACTTTCATTTTATTTTTCTCTACCCCATTCAGTTAATATTAACTGCCAGTTTGTCTGCCTGTTTGTCTATATCTGATTTTCTGGTTCTTTTTCCTACAGACAGCACTTGGTGACCTCGAACAACAGAACTATGGATTGATTCACACTGGATTTCTCCTTTAAATAGCAACACCAAAGCACCCGAATATCCTGTGACACTATATGCCCCAATCAAATTAATTGCATTAAAGTAATATTAAGGTATAAACAAACTATACAAGCAGATACATTCAGGTAAAAACCTGCCATAGGATTCTCTTGATGTATAGAATATTTTAATCTCATTGCTACTGCCTTCCATGTAATACAGATGCTGGTGGTACCAGTGTTCAGGATAAAGGGACTGCCTGGAAGACGAAGAAGACTGTAAAGCATTGGATTTACCGCACAGTCCTGATTGGTCGTTTCTTATCTAAGAATTTATCATCAGCCCCCTCTTGGAGGTGATGGTGAGAAATTAAATGGCTGAGAAACTTAAATTTATTAGCGCAGGTTCAGATGTTCCATTTTGTGAAATTAAAAAAAACTGTGGCTGTGTGTATGGGTATGTGTGTGTGTATGTGTATGTGTGTGTGTGTGTAGGGGGGGAGGATTTAATTTTTGCCCACATTTTTTATGTCTTCATTTTGAAAACATAACACTCAGGGTCACTGATTCACAGTGGCAAACACCTCTGCAGCTCACAGTGAGGGCCACTGGGTCTAAAGGCTGATAGGAAAAAGTTAACTAAAAGGCCATACCTCCTCCACTCAATACTGTATTTCACTACAGTACTAAGCCAGGGTACTCTCCGAAGGCTTCATATTCCACAGCTAGAAATTCTAGCAGCCAATAAGTGAACAGAGATTAAAGGCAATACCAATAGGTTAAAAAGTTTTAAAAAGTGCCCACCCACCACAATGTAAATCTATACCTATTGTGAGAATCCAGACTATGCACAAACTGGAAGTGTCTGGTCCACTAGGCTAAGAGACTTATAGACTGAATCATCCTGCCCAATTAGTCCTCAGTCCTGCAACCTCAGAGACTTAACTGGCATGAACTGACTTGATGATGTGTGTGTATGATTGATAGCAGTTATGTGTTTTAGGGGTTAGGGCTTAGGGTTCAGGAGGATATTGGAATTCAGTGGGATTTCCATTGGCCCTTATAGTGTTACAGTTGCATAGATCTAGAGTGCTGCTGGGTGTTAGTCTGTAGTCTGTGCATGTGAATGTGAGCGTTTGAGTTACTCTCTCTCTGTCTCTCTCTCTCTGCTCACAATAATCACGGTTGAAGTAGGTGATCTTAGTGTAAATTTGGGTGACTGGGAGGCAAAGAGCTTACTTGCTGTGTTTTAGGGTTGTGTAATCAGCTAACTGTGTACACACACACACAGACACAGACACAGACACACACACACACACACACACACACAGAGATAATTTCGGCAATTAGATGAATATAAAATCAAACTCAGGTGTGCTACAAAAGTGAAGATTGAGAGAGAGAGAGAGTGATAGAGAGAGATGGAGAGAGAGACAGAGAGAGAGAGAGATGGAGTTGCTCCATCTGTGTGTGGGCTGAGGTGGTTTGTCTTTCTGCTCTGAATGGGAGCGCTGTTCACCAAGTGTTCCCTACATAGTTAATCTGCTCATTTCTCCATGGAAATCTCTCTCTCCCACACTCAGCACTCTTTCTCTCATTTGACTTTCTTTCAGTTCCTCACCTCTTGTTTCCATCCTTATGTCTCCCCCCTCTCTCTCTCTCTCTTTTTTTCTCTTTCCAGATCTCTTAGAATGATTCAAACATACGAGCGTGTGCACACACACACACTTCTTTTCCCCCAATTTAATAATTCATGCTCCATCTTTTTACCAGGTCATTCTAGGATGTGGATGTGATTTAGTCATGGTTCTCTTGCAATAGAAGACCACACACACACACACACACACACACACACAAACACACTTTTCTGTGTGCCAGTTAACTCAAACCTGAGGCATTGCCACTTCTGCTGAAGCAGGGCTGTGCTGAAGCAGCTTAAGTCTTAAGTATGCATGTGTGTGTGTGTGTGTGTGTGTGTGTGTGTGTGTGTGTGTGTGTGTGTGTGCATTTGAAGTCTATCCCTATCACAGCACAGAGCCTCAGGGCCAACACTAGTCTGACAATGTGAATCTTTGATGCTTTATGCAAACATGCACAGTGTGTGTGTGTGTGTGTGTGTGTGTGTGTGTGAGAGAGAGTGAGAAAGAGACACATCTAGAGCATCTTTAATCAATCACCAAGATATTACATTGTACTAAACTAGTAATTAACATGTAATAGCAGTCCAATAATAACAATAAACTAAACTTTATAAACAACAACCCTACTGTGGGTAAAAACACATTCTAAATAATAGGAAAAGTGTATTTTTACCTACATGTAGCCTCTGTGTTGTGTTGTTTCCTTGTGTCTACATAACAAAATAAATCCCTGGATGGTACAATGACAGACTCGCTGGTCACTTAATATTTGTACTTTTCTTCTCACCAACTAAAGCACCTGCCCACAAAGGTGAACGCCTCACATCTAAGTGCTGTCATCATTATCAAAGGAAGAGCATTGTGTCAAAGACAAAGCGGAGTGCATTGAATTGCTGCCTGCACACACACACACACACACACACACACACACACACACACCGTGCTCACATTCACCTCACACTCAGCAGGGAGGGCTTCACACAAACACACACACACTGCCTGCTCACAGCTGGGTGTTCCTTGTTTCTCGTCACACATAATGTTTGCTGACAGCAGTTCAGCATCTCACTGTTCACTTTGAATTTTAGATTACAGGCCCACAGTTTAAATCAGAGAGACAGCTCAGAGATCACACAAACACACACACACACACACACACATACGCTGACACAGTAACACATATAGAAACAGACAGCTCTGAAATGTGACACTCCCAGAAAATACCACTGTAACATGGAACACTCATCTCCATGATGCTGCAACCAGGTCTTCTACTCTGCGAGGTGTGTGTAGAGAGCAGAAAGTGTGTGTGTGTGTGTGTGTGCATATATGTGTGCGTGTGTGTCTGTTTGTGTGTGTGTGTGTGTGTGTGTGTTTACATGCGTTAGATGAATGCAGAGATGCGGAGAGGAATGGATGGATGGAATGAGAGGAGGAAAGCGGAGTGCTGAATGGAGTGAATAAAGAGGAGGAGTGAAGAGGTCAGAAAAAGACAAAAAGAAAACCAGCTTAGCATAGGAAGAGAATTAGCATCTGTATTGGCATCCCTGTGTGTGTGAGTGTGAGTGTGTGTGTGTGTGTGTGTGGGTGTGTGGGTGGGTGGGTGTGTTAGAGAGATAATGGCAGGAGGCGCTTTGCTGTTCTGCAGTGAATCTTCATGCCTGTCACTAATGAGGCTCTTCAGCAATCACAGAGGATTAACACAGCCACTTCTCACACCACATACACACACACACACACACACAGCCACTTCTTACACAACACACACACACACACAGCCACTACTGACACCACACACACACACACACACACACACACACACACACACACAGCTCCTTCTGACACTACATAACACACACACACACACACTGACACTGCATAAAACTCATACATGTACACATACATTCACACACTCTTTTGACACTGCATCAGACACACACAGAGAGACACTCAGCCATGCCCGTGCACATTTGTATATACACTCACAGCCTTCTGACATCACATCTCTCGCAAATACATACACACACACACACACACACATACACACACTTTTCGTCACTCCCTCTCCCTGGCCCTTGTCTTTCCCTCTTCTTTCATGTCTTTTCATTTTTCATCTTCTATCTCCTCTCTCCTCTCCCTCCACTCTCTTCTCCTAATCTCTCTCTCTCTCTCTCTCTCTCTCTCTATTTTCTCTCTCCTCTCATTTCTTTCCTGCCCTCTTTTCCTCTCTCTCCTCTATCACACACTCATGACACCAATAGAACTATTCCATATCACACACAAGCACAAGCACACATACACACAAACACACACACACACACACACACACACACACACACACACACACACACACACACACACACACCATTGTCTTGTCTTCTGCTATCTTTTCCCATCCTTTCATTCCCTCTCCATTTCCCTCTTTCCACCCATCCTCTCTCCTCCTGTCCTCTCTCATCTCTTTACCTTTCCTCTTCTCTCCTCTCTTCTCCTCTCCTCTCTCCTCCTCTCCACCCATCCTCTCTCCTCCTGTCCTCTCTCATCTCTTTACCTTTCCTCTTCTCTCCTCTCTTCTCCTCTCCTCTCTCCTCCTCTCCACCCATCCTCTCTCCTCCTGTCCTCTCTCATCTCTTTACCTTTCCTCTTCTCTCCTCTCTTCTCCTCTCCTCCCATCCTCTCTCATTTCATTTCTTCCTCTCTTCTCTTCTCTTCTCCCCTCCTCCTCTCTTCTCATCCTCTGTCATCTCCTTTCCTATCCTCCTCTCCTCCTGCCCTCTTTATCTCTTTCTTTTTCTCTCCTCTTCTCTCTCATCCTCTCTCCTCTGCTCTCCTCTTCTCCTTTTGAGACGCCCTGACAGCATCAGCAGTTCTGAAAGCACAATAATTACCATTGCTAAGAAGTCTTCATTGCCACAGCGGTTAGTGTATTGTCCAACATTAATGGGGCTTTGTGTGTGTGTGTGTGTGTGTGTGTGTGTGTGTGTGTAGGGAGGCGATGTTAGTAGACTGTCTAACATTAGTGTGGCTGTTTTTGGACTGTTGGGGGGGGGGTAAATGAGGCATTGTGGGAGAGTGAGTGGGAGGAAGGCCATGTTTGCGTGTGTGTGTTGTGTGTGTGTTGTGTGTGTGTTGTGTGTGTGGGGGGGTGGCTTACTTCACCAAATCAGTACCTAATGGCCCTGATGAGCAGTGCTGTGCACTTTCCTAATGCACTGCTGAATGACACTGAATGCCCACCACTTCCTGTCAGGTGTACTACTTCCTGTGTGTGATCCCTACCACTTCCTGCCAGCCATGCCCATCACTTCCTGTCAGGTGTACTACTTCCTGTGTTTGATCCCTACCACTTCCTGCCAGCCATGCCCATCACGTCCTGTCAGGTGTACTACTTCCTGTGTGTGATCCCTACCACTTCCTGCCAGCCATGCCCATCACTTCCTGTCAGGTGTACTACTTCCTGTGTGTGATCCCTACCACTTCCTGCCAGCCATGCCCATCACGTCCTGTCAGGTGTACTACTTCCTGTGTGTGATCCCTACCACTTCCTGCCAGCCAAGCCCAACACTTCCTGTGAGCGATCCCCACCTACAGCTGGACAAAATAATCACCAATATTTCCCACAAGGTATGTCTATCACTTCCTGCAAGCAATCTGCAACAATTCATGCAAGCTATGCTCTCCATTTCCTTTCAGGGATGCCAACAATTTCCAGTCTTACAGATGTTGACCTGTCTTACAGACGCTGAGTTATGGACCTGAATTAGGGATGCTGGGTTACCGGAGACTGGGTTACTGCTGCTGGGTTACTGATGCAGGATTATGGACTTGTCTTACAGCTGTTGGGTAATGTGGAATGTGGTGGAATCCGTTTACATACAAGCACTTCATCAGACTAAATGAGACTGCTTAATGTATGCTGTGACTCTGGGGACTTCACAGTTGTGTGTGTGTGTGTGTGTGTGTGTGTGTGTGTGTGTGTGAAAACTACACTGGTGTCATGCAACATACGCTCAGCACTGATTTACTGATCCATTTAAACAGCAGCATTTTTTCTGTAGGAGAAGACTAAGTTTCCTCAGGAGACCGACAAACCAGATGCGCGTGCACACTCACACACGCACATGCAAACACACACACACATACATACACACACACACACACACACACACACACACACACACACACACACACACACACACACACACACACACACACACACATACATATAAATGTACACAGATGTACGGTGCATGCACAAATACAAATACAAACACACACAAACACACATGGATACACAGGCACTAACAAACACACACGCACACGCACACACACACACACAAGGTGCAGACTCACGCACTGCATGATCATCATGGGATTTCACGCCATAGCAGCTCTCCATGAAGCAGGCCCTGCTTCAGTATGCTGGGACTCTAAGGAGATGATCAAAGCACTGTAGCCGCCAGGGTGTCTGTGTGTGTGTGTGTGTGTGTGTGTATGTGTGTGTGTGTGAGTGAGAGAGAGAGAGGGAGGGAGAGCTGTGGCTGAGGGCCATGGATGTGCTTCTGGA
>JAIFZK010000088.1:992500-1002500 GCA_027481765.1 Tenualosa thibaudeaui
ACACAGGAATGACAGCTTAGGTTTGCGTTAGTCAGATTAGTTGTGTGTGCGTGTGTGTGTGTGTGTTTGTGTGCGTGTGTGTGTGTGCATGTGAGAAGTCTACGTCTGTCCATACAGGCAATGTTGAGTGACACCCCTCCTTGAGCTGACGTGAGCGGACCAGTCCGAGCATGAAATGAGCCCATTCCAGCTCACACACACACACACACACACACACACACACACAAAGAGGAATGCGGAGGATTGTTGGAGCCAGCGCTGTAATATCTTACCCCCGTGGAAATCATTTAGACTTCATGAGGAGAGAAAATAGGCTCTTTTAGTCGTCCCAATGGGACCAGATGCCTGGCTAAAAATAGAGTTCATTCTCACACACACACGCACACACACACACACACACAGACAGGGTTCATTCTGACACATACTCACACACACTAGGGCAGATTCTGACACTCACAGACAGACCGACAGACAAACAAACAGGTATACACATCGCATTTATGGAACACAAAGGCTTGTAAACCGACACACACACACACACTCACACACACACAGACACACACAGAGAAGAATGGATGGTTCCTCTATCTTGCTATTCTACAGTAATGGAGTCATGAAGAAAGAAGAGCACAGATAAGACCAGATGGGGAGAGAGAGAGAAAGAGAGAGAGAGAGAAAGGGAACAGACTGGATGGAAATAGAGATGGTTTAATGTGTGTGTTATATTTGTCTTGATGTTGTTTATTGATTTTTCTCCTCTTATAGATACAGAATCCGAATGGATGTGTGTTCTGTTTTGTTTTTGCTGCCACAGTGGAGTTGTGTGTGTGGTGGGAGTGTGTTTGTGTGTGTGTGTGTGTGTGTGTGTGTGTGCGTGCTGTGATGTTTGTGCAGAGCATGGCAGAGCTGACCTTGTAATTTCAGAAATGTCAAACATTTCCTAATATCCTGGTGAGAATAATCTGCTGAGTTATGAAACATCCGAACCACACACATCATAGAAATCACACACACACACACACACACACACACACACACACACACACACACACACACACACACTCAAACACACATACACACACAGAAGAACAAAGTGACTTTTCAGATAGGTGAAAATTACTTGTTCTATTAGGGAGGAAAACCTGCAGCCACCCAACCGCTAGGTGAGATTGCTTTGTTTTGTTTGCTTGTGTCTTTGTTCTGTATTTATTAACTTGTCATTTTCTGTGACTGGGCGGGTGAAGGTTCTGCACTAGTTGTGTAATTCTAGGACTCTGCAGGCAAGGTGAATAGCTCTGGCTGAGAGACGATCTGCTACTGATAAAGTGTGTTAGTTTGGTGTGTGTGTGTGTGTGTGTGTGTATGTATGCGTGATTGTCCTGATGATGTGTGCAGGTCGCGTCCACACACATACACACACACACAGAAACACTAATAAAACTCTATTGATCTCAGCTCTCTGTAAAACCTCCACACAAATGAAGGGGATTTGTTTGTTTTTCTCTCCAGCAAACAGTACAAACTTCCTCTGAACCTTACATCTGAAACACACACACACCCACAGACACACACACAGCTTCAACTTCATTGGCCCTTTACCAACAGCACAATGCTTTATCAAAGGCACAGAAACAAATACACACACACAAACACTTCATTCATGCATCACAAACACTTCACGAGGCCTCATCACAGACAAGAAAGGAATCATTATGCAGAGCCTTAAGCTGCAAGTTGAGTCTGAATTACCAACTTTGTTGTGTTGTTAAATCCACCCTAATCGTTTCATTATCCAATTAGAGCAGAGCTCCATTGTGTGTGTGTGGTATTAACCAGCCAGGGCAGAATGAGATGGAAGGATTGGAGTCATCTAACAAGGCACAGGCCTCAGAAGAACACACGAAGCAGGGGAGGAGTGTGTGTGTGTGTGTGTGTATGTGTGTATGTTTGTGTGTTTGTGTGCTTATTTGTTGTAGCAAAAGCCTCAGAAGATTTGAAGTCTCTATGTGTGTTTGTGTGTGTGTGTGCGTGTGTGTGTATGTGAGTGTGTGTGTGTGATGCAACACCACAGTCAGTGCCACACATTTTGATTTGGGTTGATGAGAGAAAAAGTGCTGTGTGTGTACACAGTGTGCGTAAAGAGCATCTCTTTTACATGTGGATTTTTCTACCATCTATTGGTTGGTGGATATTAGGGATGTGTTTCATACTGTAGGGCTGTATTTGATGCTACCTTTGGGCTATAGAGTTGTGATGGGCCTATATATGATGCAACTTTTGGACACTGGGTCTATTTTTGATGCTGTCCATGGACACTGGGGCTGTGTTAGACGCAACCTGTGGACACTGGGTCTGTGTTTGATGCTGTGGACACATTTTGTTTAGCCAATTTTGTTGTTTTTTGGAGAAAATAGTTGGTGTTTTTTGCCATAACTCTAAAAAGCCACCGACAAACCAAGGCAGAATACCTTAACTGGACGTTATCATTCTTTAGTTTTGCTTTGTGCTACCTCTAGAATGTTGGTATGCTAGTTAAGGTTCTCTGCCTTTGTTTTGCTGCCCACCAAGGTAACGTTCCTGTTTACTGTGCAGAACGCACAATGTTCTGCCAGTGCATTCATTTGCTATTATACATAATATATATATATATATACTGACCCAATTTAACTTGAACTAAGAGTAAACTAAGCAAGTTACAGAGGTTGTTTTGACTAGCAATCAACATTCTAGCTAGCTAGGTTACAGATAACTGGTCAAACAAAACTTAACTGCTCTCATGCAACCAGAAAGCAAACATGTGGGGATAAACTTGCTTGATCAGCTGTAAATTATAGCGCATAAATTAGATAGATCATTCCAACATGTGGCAGCTGACATTGACTCTGACAGCCAAATAATAGCCATAGCCTTCATGACATGGGCTCACAATTTATTAGCCAAACTACAAAATTTTATTCATTTTGGACGCTGTCAGGCAAATGTTATGCTATTGACCTATAGCATAGCTTATGGTGCACAGTAATGTGATGGAATTTCAAATTTCTGATTCCTTATAATTAAAGATTACCGTTTGGTTTAGTTTCTTAGACACTATCTGTTTGATGCAGTGGACACTAAGGCTGTGTTTGACACTATCTGTTTGATGCTGTGGACACTGGGGCTGTGTTTGACACTATCTGTGGACACTGAAGCTGTATTGGATGCTACTTGTGGGACTATACTTCATGGTGAACATCTCTAGATGTGTGTGTGTGTGTGTGTGTGTGTGTGTGTGTGTGTGTGTGTGTGTGTGTGTGTGTGTGTTTCATTGTGCATGCTTCATGAAGGATACAGTATAATTCTCTACATCATCTGTGTAAGGGGTGTGTGTGTGTGTGTACCAGGGTAAAGCACTGTAAAAGGGGTAAATTGTCAATCTCAGCCCCCAGTGAAATCACACACATAACTGATTAGCCTGGCGTGCTACCATAAGCAATAAACAGCATTGGGCGATTTCCATACACACATAATCATTTACTCACAAATGAGCATGCAGGAAGGCGATGTGTGTGTGTGTGTAGAGGGAGGTGGTCGGGATCTAAAATGGGTGAGCAGGACAATCAAACACTCTTTGTTACTCAACGAGGGGGCAGGAATTGGAATGAAATATGAGTTTTTATTTTATTTGGTCCTAAATTGTTCAATGTGTGTGTGTGTGTGGGCGTGAAACATGAGTGTTGATATTTTTTGGTCCTAAATTGTTTGGTTTTGCGTGGATGAATTCAGTAGAACAGGAGTCAGAGAAAGGGCAACAGAGACAGGGATATACTAATCATGGGAACGCAAAACACACAACCACACACACACATACACATACACAGCCTGACACACAAAGACAAACACACAACGCATTAAACATAGCCACACACACAGAGCATTAAATACACACAGACACACAAAACCATAAAACATTCAAAATCTGAAAACCGAGCATGAGGAAACACATTCTGGCAACAAAAAGAATCAAAAGCAGTGTGTGTGTGTGTGTGTCAGAGAGAGAAAGACAGTGTGTCTATCATGCGTTGGTGCTAATATACTGTTCAAGAAAAATACATTTTTATTCATTATCCAACATGGAGATAGAGTCCCTGCTGCTGGGAATTTGTGTGTGTGTGTGTATGTGCGCACACGTGTTTCATTGGGTGGAAATGCTTTGACGGATAGTTGGACTTCATCTCCGTGTTCCCTATAAAAGCCTAGGCTAATGCTAGCATTACTCACTAAGGCTATTATCATGGCTAACAGGGCAGCCAGGCATTTGTTGCCACAGAATGAGAACTGAGGATGTCTGCAAATGAAGATCCAGCATTTTACACCGCAGATATATTCTAACTTGCACTATAAATGCTCTGTAAATACTGCCTGAAATCCACAAAATATATTTATAACCCTGCAGGCCAAAAGGGATTATTTTCACTCCATAGAAATTAATTTCATACACTCAAGCTGTGAGCTGTGTGTGTGGGGGTCTGTGTGTGCATTTCTGCGTGTGTGTGTGCGTGTGTATATGTGTGTGCGTGTGCGTGTGTGTATGTGTATGTGTGCACGCGTGTCAGTGGGGGACCTAGTGCCAGGCCTCGGGAGACTAAAGCAGGCTGGGAGGATGCTAACCATATTTATGTATTCAGCTGTTGCTCATAGCAGACAGGTGCTGTTATTAGCCACTAATGCCTGCATGCTGGCCCTATCGTGGCCTGCAGTAGTTAGCCTTGCAGCAGCTAACATAGCCGCAGTTAGCTTAGCATAAAGCCACTGTTCAGTTTAGCCCAGGAGATGGCCAACCTTAGACTGAATAACAAACAAATGGCTACAGATACTGAGGAACAGGCATATCATGCATGCACACACACACACACACACACACACACACACACACTCACACACGCACACTTGTGAGACTTGTTCACACCCTCTTTCTGTGTGTGCGCGTGTGGGTGAATATAAATATTGTCCTCAGGGAAGGAGTGTCAGTGATGTTCTACAGCTTCCTGAAGTGTATGAGCTAATGTGCCTATTAGATCACTCACATACACAGACACACACACACACATACACAGTTTGAGATGGGAGGTAAATATCATGCTTTATTATTTTTTATTTACATAAGTCCGCCTCGTTTACTGACAGTGTAACCAGCGAGTCAGATGGGATCTCAAACATACAGGGCCATTCTAGGAGGGGAGTGTAATGGGCTTCTAATGTATGCATGCAGTAATGAGTCTCTAGTGGAAGGATGAGTGGGATGTGTGTGTGTGTGCGTGTGTGTGTGTGTGTGTGTGTGTGTGTGTGTGTGTGTTTGAACGTGTTTCAGTGAATGTATGTAATAATTTGTGTGTTTATAATTTATGTATATCTACCTTAGTGTGTGAGTGTGAGTGTGTGTGTATATGTTTTTTTTTTCATAATTGATATATGTCTACCTTGTGTGTGTGTGTGTGTGTTTGTGCATGTGACAGAAGGACAGAGGAGACAGAAATGCTATAAACTCATAGAGTATAAACTCTTCATACAAACACACACACACACGCTGTCTGTCATACACACATGCACCAAAAGCTTGTCTCAGTCTCAACACTCACATTACTCTGTCTCATACACACACACACACACACACACACACACACCTGTAAATGACAGCCATTATCCAGATTTACATTTGATCTGTCGGTGAATAATGAGGATGAATCACACTGGCATCATGGATGCCAATAATTAGATAGTAGAGAGGTAGACAGAACTCACACACACTCACACACACACACATTTCAAACATTTCAGCTGACAGTGAAGAATGAGTCTTATATGCTCTCTCTCACACACACACACACATGCACGCACACATATGCAAACAGTGTAAGCACACTGACCTTACACACACAAACACACACATTACTGTGAGCACATAAAAGATGCAAATGATATACAGACTGCCTTTCTCCCATGTACCCATTTAGTCCCAATGGACACACACACACATATACATACACACTCACACACACGCACTCACACAGACAAACACACATGCACACTTACACTCACACACACACAAACACACACACACACACACACACACACACACACACACACACACACACACACACACACACACACACACCAGAGCTATAGCATCTTTCTACCCCATATACACTGAGTGCTCCTTAACATTCCTTGACAGACAGGCAGACGGGCCAAGTTCAGCATGAAAAAATGGCACCTGTGTACAGAATGTCCATATACACCCAGATTTTGGTATATGTACGGACATTTGCCTCTGTGTATTTGCATACTCAGGGGTGTAGTATGTAGGGTGTTATATTGCATACCCCCACTGGAAAAACACCCACTGTACCACTGCACTCAAGTATGTTCCTCAGTGATTAGTTCCATATATATCTCTATGCCTTGAAGTATAAGTACCCTTAAAGGCACACGTTTTTAGGTTAATTTATCAGCTTTGTAGTCACTTGGCTCATTACGGGGTGAATGAAGGCTGCAGGATCTGAAACATCAGGTAGAGGAAATGAAACTGAAAGTAGATTAAAAATCTCATTTATTACCAGCTTGGCAGTCAACATAATGCACAAAAATGATCATCGCTGATTCCAGTGCTTTGGTTTGCAAGTAAATTCACATGGATTGGAGAGAATGTAGAATGTTGTTCCTATTTTTTTGGCGACTGCGGGGGGAGCTCTGGAGATTAAAAAAATCGGTCTTGCCAGGTATGCCTTTAACCTGTCTCAATAATCTCTCTTCAGTTATAGAGCTGTCTTGCTCAAACTGGGGCAGTTGGCTCACTGGCCCACTGGTTAGGGCTGTGGGCTTGAAAACGAAGGGTTGCCAATTCGCAGCCCGACCAGTGGGAAAAATGTGAGCACTGCTCTCATCCTGCTCACATCCACAGCTGAAGAGCCCTTGAGCATAGCACCTAACTGCTCACTGATCCCTAATCACCACTGTAGCTGGCAGCCCACTGCTCCACAGCATGCTTCACCTGACTGTGTGTTCACTCTGTGTAGTGGGTGCTCCACTGATTCACGACTCAGAAAAATGTAGAGAGCAAATTTTCTTCACTAGCTCAAAAGAGTATATTATATTAGTATAATTCCATGCTAAACTGTCACGTCCGTAACACCCACAAAATGACATGGGATGGTATGATGTGAATGATGATTATCTAAAATTTGAGCATTCACTCTTCTTGGTCGTAAAACAAATTTTATGAAACTTTTCACATAATTATTCAAATCATACATATACCATGGCATGTTGTTATAGCTGTGCATTATGGCTGTGACAGTTTGCGTGGAATTGCCCATATATGCTGGCTGAATAGTGTTCCGTGTCAGTGGAGAAACCCATAGCAACCCTTTACATTGGCCACAGTTTGTTCTATACTACTGGGCCACACAAAAGTTACAGTTGTTGCATCTGCCTGTTACTTAGCAACCATTCAGCTATAGGAGAACTATTTCTTGGTGGAAGAATTATATAAAGCAACCATTTTAGAAAATCTATATTCCGTGCTTTGAGTCTCACAACTCCCCTGAGCTGATCTGAAATCAGCTAAATATATGGCCATTGGGTATATTTTGTAAATTTGCAAGTGAAGATTTTGTGTTCGTGTCTCATTAAACTCCACATATTCTATCTGCCTTTTCATCAGCTATCATTGACTCTGATCTTTCTCCCTCTCCCCTCCTCTCTTCTCTCTCACCATTCCTCTCCCTTTCTTTTCCTCTCCCTCTCTTTCACTTTTTTCTTTCCTCTCCCTCTCTTTTCTCATTCTGTCTTTACCTCTCCTGCCCTCTTGCTTTCTCTTACTCTCTTCTCCTCACCTCTCCTTTCCCTTCATCTGCTGTCATCTCTACTCTTTCTCCTCTCTTCTCTCCTCACTGCTGCTTTCAATCCACTTCTCATTCACTTGTTCTCCTCTCTTCCTCTGTTCTCTCCATCTCCACACCATTCTCTACTCCTCTCATCTCCTACCCCCCCCCCTCTCTTTTCTGATGTAATCCCTCTAGACTTCTTTCTTCTCTCTCATAATCTTGCATCGAAGCTCAGACCCAGAGAAAAAGAAATATTTAGGCGAGAGAAAAAGAGAAAGAGAGGGAGAGAGAGAAAAAGAGAGATGTAATAGCCATAGTTCTTGGTAAAGTCCTTCAGCTGTATTGTCATCACAATATGCCCAACATTACCATCATGACCTAAGGAACTCTAGCCCCGCCCTCCCACCTGCACACAGACACAAATACAAATATATATGCACACACACACACACACACACACACACACACACACACACACACACACACACACACACCAACAGTCACACTATTAACTATTGCAATAACTTGTATAACCAATGTGCAATATTACCCTGTATTCAGACATCTGTATATTAGACCTTTGTGTGTGTAACTGTTGCACTAGTACTTATCTATTCTATTCTTTGCCTGTGAACACTGTACACTTTGTATGCTATTGTTTATGTCCTCTATTTGTAAGTCTCTGTGGATAAAAGCATCTGCTAAATGTAATGTAATGTAATGTAACTATTGTACTGCAGGACAATCACACTTTTCTACTATTTTTTACCATCTTTTTTGTTGTTTGTTTGTATTTCTGCCCCATCGCTTAAGTAACACTGTATCCAAACAGGAATGTTTATAAAAGACCTTTGAGTATGAATTTGAAGAGAGAGAGAGAGAGAGAGAGAGAGAGAGAGAGAGAGAGATAGGGAGAGAGAGAAAGAGAGAGTGAGAGAGAGATAGAAAGAGAGAGAGAGAGATAGTGAGAGAGAGAGAGAGAGAGAGAGAGAATGAGGGAGGGAACAGCAGTATGCCAAAACATTAATCTACCATTGGTGTCTGTGCTGATGTGTTGTTTCGCTGGGACAGACATAGAATTTTGTGTGTGTGTGTTTGTGTGCAATGTGTGTGTGTGGGCATGCATGTGTGTGCGTGTGCATGTGTGTGTATCTTGTAACCTGATTGTGTGTGATTGTGCTGTGTCGTTGCTGTGCCTCCAGAGGATGTTGTGGTCTCTGAGGATTGATTTCTATTGTAGGAGAGTCCAGTAATCAATAGTTCCAAATGAAGTCGTAGTTTACAACAATCCACAGAGAAATGAGACTGGTGTCCTACTGTGTGTGTAAAATGTGTTGAATGGACAATGTGGACAGACAAAGAGTGAGTGTGTGTGTGTGTGTGTGTGTGTGTGTGTGTGTGTGTGTGTGTGTGTGTGTGTGTGTGTGTGCGTGTGTCTGTGTGTGTGTGTGTGTGTGTGTATGTGCGTATGTGCGTAAAATGTGTTGTGTCCAAACAGTCTGGAGAGATGGATGAGAGGGAGATGAAGAGTAAAGAAGGTGAAAGAGAAGAGGAAGAATTGAGGAGTAGAGAAAGGCAGAGGAGAGATGGAGAAATAGGAGAAAGTCTCAGTTGGGGAGGAATGTTTCATTACAGTAAACAGATTTAGTGTGTGTATGTGTGTATGTGTGTATGTGTGTGTGTGTGTGTGCACATGCATGTGTGTGTGAGGCATAGAGGGATAGAGGCAGACACAAAGAGATGGAAAACACAGCTATGCAGTTTCGAGAAGTGGAAGTTGTCTTCACCTAATGGGTTTCTTCAAAATGGCCAGAGAAAATCCAGCTCCTCAACCTCCCACTCTTCTGAAGCGGAGAACAAACACTCTACAAACACTTTTTCCAAGCACTTCTAATGGTGACAAGTACATGAAGCATTTCATGTTCTCAATAAACATCTCTAACTATCTACAAACAACACACAGTTACATTTTAAAGTCAAAGTCAAAGTCAGTTATTGTCAATTCTTCACATGTACAAGACATACGAGGAATCAAAATTCTTACTATCCCATGCTTAGACAAAGACAGACATTGAACATTTAAGACAATTGAGTTAGACATTAACCATTACACAAACATTAAAGTGCCAGATAAG
>JAIFZK010000088.1:1007500-1012500 GCA_027481765.1 Tenualosa thibaudeaui
TTGGATGTGCAATCACACCACGGCGCAGACGCGCCACTAATTCCATTTGCAGTAATCTGTTTTACACAAACACTTTTACATACAATAAACCAACAATAAACAGACTATAAACAAACCATAAAGTGCCTGCATCTGTCAGGGAAATTTGACAAAGGAGGAATGTAGCCAAAGACAACCAATCACAGCTCTCCGTCCAGGGCTACAGTGGCACTAGAAGAGTGTTGGGATATTAATCTAATTTTTAACACTTTACCCAGACTCCATTTACCAAATAACCCACGATTTGTTTATCACACTACCTTGGCCTCATTTACCAAACTACCTGGGCCTTATGTACCAAACTACCCTGGCTTTATTTACAAACTACCCAGGCCTTTATAAAAAGAAAATGCAGACTATTTTCCCAAACTACCGCAAACTACCCAGACCTTATTTGCTAAATACTCTGGTCTCATTTGTCAAACTACCTGAGCCTTATTTACCAAACTACCTGGGCATTATTTACCAAACTACACACCTTATTTACCAAACTACACAGGCCTTATATGCCAAGCTACACAGGCTTTATTTACCAATCGTCCCAGGTGCTTACTGTAAGCAAAGCCTTATTTGTCAAACAATGCAGAATATGACTAAGACTAAGGCCATGTTTAAAATGTGTGTGTGTGTACACACTGCATTGTGTATGTGTGCATATGTGTATATGTGTGTGTGTGTGTTTTTACACTGTATGGCTTTGGACCTGGAATGTCTTGGCTGAATGTCTCAGTCTGAGAACTAAAATCACTCTAACTTACACAGAGACCACTAAAAATACATCTTACCCTTTACACATGCATGTCTGACAGAGAGGATGTATGACCTACCATGATTTGTGTTGCCCCAGGAGTGTGTGTGTGTATGTAGATACTAACACAGGTATATGACTATAAGGCAGGATTGTGAGCATGTGTGTTGGCCTTCCACAGGTGAGTTTCCTTGTCTGTGTGTATATCTGTGTGTGTGTGTGTGTGTCTCCTTAACTTATCTCTTTTTGATCTGGGGAGGCTCTGTATGTCACTCAGTGGATCTGCCCAGTGGCTCAGCATAACTCTGACAGCAAAATGTCAACCTTCTACTGCACACACACACACACACACACACACTCACACACAATGTCCCTCTGTTAGTTTGTGAGGTTAAACACACAGGCTTGTACATTCTCTGAGAGGGCAGCAGTGTCTGCTGATGTGTGTTTTGTGAGTGCTTGTGTGTATTTTTGTATGTGTGCGTTTGAATTTGTGTTTTTCTGTGTGAAGGGGGGTGGGGTCGGTTGATATGGGAGTGGTCTGTTGCCACAGGTGGGAGGAGTTTTGCAACACCATATGGATTGAGGAAAGACAGAAGCTCGGGGGCGGGCGTGGGGGGGGTGGTCAGGGTGCCAGGATGGTCTGGGGGATTTTAGGGTGAGATTATCATGGTGACGGGGCAAGACCTGTGCCCATTTGTCCGCCTGTTGCCCGGGTTACTGCTGAGGAACCATCTGGAGGATGGTGTCCACCCCGCCCCATGTCTGCACTCACACACACATACACACATACACACACACACATAAACACACACACACACACTCACACTCATGCATGAACACGCACACACACACACAAAACACATTCACGCTCATGCATGAACACACACACACACACACACACACTCACGCTCATGCATGAACACACACAGACACACACACACACACACACACACACACACTCACGCTCATGCATGAACACGCGCACTCACACACAAAACACACTCATGCTCATGCATGAACACGCACACACACACACACACACACACTACAGGGAGCAGGTTTCCATCAAAATAGTTTGTGCACATTTCATCTGTTCCTGTAAGAAATCTCCACCTGTGTGGCTCCTCGTGAATCAGTGATTCCCATTGATTTGTATGGTGGCTCCCTCTGATTCAGACTAAATCCAAATGATTTGTTCCCACTGCATAAAGCTGAATGAACCACACTTAAAATCTTGGCAGTGCCATGAGATAGAAAGACTACTGCCAAATACTGAAGAACAATCATAGGAATCGTAGGAACCAGACAGAATCAAAGTGAACCAAACGGAATTAGGGAACCAGACAGAATCAAAGTGAACCAAACGGAATTAGGGAACCAGACAGAATCAAAGTGAACCAAACGGAATTAGGGAACCAGACAGAATCAAAGTGAACCAAACGGAATTAGGGAACTACTGAATCAAAGTGAACCAAACAAAATTAGGGAACTACTGAATCATAGGAACCAAACTGAACCAGACTAAATCAGTACTACTGAACGATGGTTGAGTGATGATAAACTAGGTTAGGCAGTTTTATTTCTATAGCACATCTCATTCAAGTGGCATCTCAATGTGCTTTACACAAGGAAAAATTAAGGATTAACAACGACTCACACATATGACAATCAATAAATGTAAGAAAAAAATAGACTGAATCATAGTGAACCTGAATCATTGTGGATCAGACTGAATCAAAGTGAACCTGAATCGTTGTAAGTCCGACGGAATCATAGTGAACCAGAATGAATCACAGTGAATCAGACTAAATCAACCAGACTGCACCAAATTCCTGTAAAGGAATCAAGATGCCCGAGTGACTGCACAAGAATCAAAAGCTTCTCTCTTTGTGTGTGTGGGAGTGTATGTGTGTGTGTGTGTGTGTGTGTGTGTGTGTGTGTGTGTTTGAAGTGCTTTTTACTTTTCTGCTGCAAAGTCAAAGTTCAAAACAGCCCCATCTCTCTCTCTCTCTCTCTCTATTTCTCTCTCTCTTACACACACACACACACACACACACACACACACACACACAAAGAGATGGGAGTCCTGCATCAACATTGTGATTCTTGAAAGAAGAAAATATTTTTTTTTCCTTTGAACTGACAGGAGAGAGAGAGTAATGGAATGAGAAGGAGAAGAAAGAGATGGAGGATGGAAGAAATGTAAGAGAGAAGGGGGGATGAGAGAGGAAACAGAGATGGAGTGAGAGAACAGAGAGGTGGGTAAAGAGAGATAGAGAAAGAGGAGTGTAAAGCCTGTCTCCTAGGTGACGGAGTGCACTCTGTCCCTCTCCTTGAAGTTTCACCGCCACAGACTCTCCAGCCAATTGGCTACTCCCGCTCTGGGGGGGGCGGAGTCTCTTTGTGTGTGTGTGCGTGCTGCTCTGCCCATCTGCACTTCACAGGACACACACACTCCTTCTGCTTCTGCGTGTTTCTCTCTGTGTGTGTGCGTGTGTGTGTGTGTGTTTATGTGTTTCCATTTGAGTGTGTATATGCGTTGGTGAGTTTGTGTGTGTTCACAGAACACACACACTCCTCATACCTGCAATAGAATCTTAGTGTATGTGTGTGTGTGTTTCTTTGTACTTCCATGTATGCTCCTGTGTGTTTCTGTATTTCCATTTGAGTGTGTATATACGTTGGTGAGTTTGTATGTGTGTGTGTGTGTGTTTCTGTGTGTGTGCGTGTGTGTGTTTCTGTATTTCCATTTGAGTGTGTATATACGTTGGTGAGTTTGTGTGTGTGTGTGTGTGTGAGTAATTGTCCCCCGTCTCTGTGTGTATATACGTTGGTGAGTTTGTATGTGTGTGTGTGTGTGTGCATATGATTGCATTATTATTCACAGTGACACCAGAAGCCCCAGTTGTTTGTTTTGATTAAAAAGTCGCTTTGTGTTCTGAACTGCAGATAGCTTTGAACATGAATTGTGTGTGATTGCTTGACTGTGTGTGTGTGTGTATGTGTGTGTGTGTGTATGTGTGTGTCGGTCTGTCTTTCTGTCTGTGCGTGAGACATGGATTTGAGTGCAACAGGTCTATGTTTGTGTGTGTGTGTGTGTGTGTGTGTCTGTTTATGTGTGTGTGTGTGTCGGTCTGTGTGTGAAAGAATGAGACAAAGACTTGGGTGCAAAGGGGTGTAGAGGGAGTGTGAATGAGAGTTATTTATTTCACAGTCTGTCGTTTGAAAAGCACAAGAAGAATAACATGAAATGATATCAGTGTGCCATTTTTCCACCAGTTTCTTATTCAGAGAAAGACTCTATCCACAAGAGGCTGGATCAAATGGATCAAATCTCTGTCAACTGGAGGACTATCATCTTCATCTGGGGAAAGGTCTGACACTGAGGTCTGACATTTTAGCTTAGACACTGGGCTGCTGAGAGAACTAAGGGAAAGCTCACTGTTGTCAATGTGTTTTGTTTGGTGTGTGTGTGTTCTGAGGGGGTGGGGGGTAGCACTGGTTTGCGGAACCACTCCATAAATGTCCTCAGGTGTGGGATTATGGGATGCACTGAAAGCTGCAGTCGAGCAAAGATGCCAACAAATCAAATCAAATGAAACAAACAAACAGACAAACAGATAATCAGTCTTTCTTTTCCTTTGTTTGTCATGAGCAACACTTGCCACTGTCACATCTGATGTAAGTCTAGTTCCATTGCTTATAGTGAGGGGCTAATTACTCTAGTGCACATCCGAACTCAACCACAGTGATGGACCAAAACGTGTGTGTGTGTGTCAGTGTGAGTGTAAGTGTGTGAGTAAGTGAGTAAGTTAGTGTGTGTGTGTGCGTGTGTATGTGTGTATGTGTGTGTGTGCGTGTGTATGTGTATGGCCTGAAGGCCCTGAGAGATCATCCATCTGCCACTTTCTGTGAACCCCAGAAGGTCACACACCTCCTCAGGCCCTTGGTCCCAAAGCTTTTACAGCCAGGCCAGCTAACTGCACATCAACCAGCTATCAAACGACAAATTGTCAACATCTTACTGTGTGAATTGAATCAGAAAACGTGGCCTAAATATTCCTATAACATATCTGTAATAAAGTGCATTGTATCAGGTGTGTTTGAATAAAGGACAAGTAAGAAGCGCAGTGGCTTACAGGACATCTGTACACACACACACACACACACACTTATATACATGCACTTAGTGTTACACAGAGACAGATGT
>JAIFZK010000088.1:1017500-1032500 GCA_027481765.1 Tenualosa thibaudeaui
CAGCTGCTGTAAAACTGGATTGCCATCTGGATAATAGAGGACAAACACCACAAACCTGAGCAGAACACTAAGAGGCTGTGTGTGTTTTGTCTGTGTGTGTGTGTGTGTGTGTGTGTGTGTGTGTATGCATACTGATTGAAATGCATCATTTCAGTGAAAACATTACTAAAGAGAGACAAGCTAGTGTGTTTCTGGGAGTTCTATTGAGATGTGGAGACAAGATGGCCACATACACACACACACACACACACACACACAGTCAGTGGGTTGAGCGAAAATTTAGCTCAAGAGCAGGAGATGCCCTGAACAGTTTTAAACAAGCCAAACAGAGAGAACCGTTTTGTCCAAATTCACTTATCAACCCCATGTCTGCGCAAACACACACACACACACACACACACACACACACACACACACACACACACACACACACGTACACACACACTTATCGCAGAAGGGTCCAGGGGCCCCAAAGTCATTACCCCAACTGCCACCAGCTGCCTGAGTCCCCAGTGCAACTCTCAAACACACACACACACACACACACACACACACACACACACACACACACAGTCCAACACTAAAAAAGGGGGAAAGACCTGACAGACAGCTAAAACTAACTCAGTATATACACACACAATGGCTCACATCGCTGCACACACACTAACACAGCACAGAGACCCATACACACACAGTTACACACAATCTGTCACACACACCCTCTTACATAGAAAGAGAGAATGTGTGGAAGAAGGGCCTCCAAGTAAAGGAGGTTGACCTGTGGCAGCATCGTGTGTATGTGTGTGAGTGTGTGTATGTATGTATGTGTGTATGAGAGAGAGAGTGAGAAAGAAAGAAAGAAAGAAAGAAAGAAAGAACAAAGAGAGAATCTTACAGTATGTTGCAGTCACTTGCTGCACCTTCCCTCTATATCTCTGACTCTCCCTTCTCTCTCACACACACACACACACACACTCAAATAGTGTGAAAGGCCCCTTGTATTTCACCAGAGACAGAATACTTGTTGGTGTTTGTATATCTAGGAAACAATGACAACACACACACACACACACACACACAGCAGGAAAGGCTCCTCCTATGTTACCATTACAGTTAGCGGTGGTAAAACAAGCATAACTCACAGATTTGAGTGGGTTATCACTTTTCTAAAATGGTTACCACATTAACCTGGCATGGTTTCATTAAAGGAAGACATAACAACGAGAAATGAAGCAAATTAATCACTGATGACAATTCCTCCACCAAGAAATAGATTTCCTCTAGCTGAATGGTTGCCAAGTAACGCACAAGCACAGCCACCATTCATTTTCCTACAGTGCAGCGTTAGGATATATAGATATATAGGATATATAGAATGAAATGCGGTTGGAGCCGTGGATTTTACAACGGCATGGAACACGATTCAACCAATCACAATCAAGGACCGGAACCATCTGTTTCTGAAACACACTTTTATAGCTTCATCACAGGTTTTTCTTTCTGATATGGTCTGCTATGATATTGTATAATAAAGAGGCCTTGTGTGTTTGTGATCACTATCACTATCACACACACACACACACACACACACACAGAGAGAGAGAGAGAGAGAGAGGCCTAAGAGCTTGCAGAGAATGTTCCCATTTCATTCAGCAGCCTCTATACATTGTCACAAAGCAAGCATGTCTGATTTTTCTTCCAAGGGAGAGCATAATGGTGCACACACACACACACACACACACACACACACATATGTTCTCTGATACCTTTTGCTCATTCTCCTCCCTGTTGTCAGGTCTCTGTTCTGTTGAGATGGCATCTGAAGGCCAGCTCACACATTATATTCATTCAGAAAAGTAACATACACACACACACACACACACACACAGAGAGAGAGACAGAGAGAGAGAGAGAGAGAGAGAGAGAGAGACCTAAGAGCTTGCAGAGAATGTTCCCATTTCATTCAGCAGCCTCTATACATTGTCACAAAGCAAGCATGTCTGATTTTTCTTCCAAAGGGAGAGCATAATGGCACACGCACACACACACACAGACACACACACACAGACACACACACACACACACACACACACACACAAATACACAGACACACACACACATAGACACACACACACATTGACACACACACATGTACGTTCTCTGATAACTTCTGCTCATTCTCCACCCTGCTGTCAGCTCTCTGTTCTGATGAGATAGCATCTCAAGGCCAGCTCACACATTATATTCATTCAGAAAAATAACATAACACACACACACACAGATACACAGCCCTCTCTCATCACAGTAGAGATCAGTGAGTCACAGTGTTTTGTCAGCCTGCCGTCTTTCTGCTGTTGAGTTGAATGGCTTTTGTCAGTATGAGGTGATGAGGACCCTTACTGTCAGACCATACATAGGAGCACACACTCACACACACATACACACAAACACACACACATGTGCACACACACACAAACTTAAGCAGACAGGGGAGGAGATTTGTTTACTGTAATGAAATATTCATCCCCAACTGAGACTTTCTCCTTTCCCTCCATCTCCATCTCATCCTTTCTCTAATCCTCTCTTCTTCCTCTTCTCTTTCACCTTCTTTACTCTTCATCTCCCTCTCATCCATCTCTCCAGACTGTTTGGACACGACACATTTTACGCACACACACACACAGACTGCCTCTCTCTCTGTAAATGGTAAATGGACTGCATTTATATAGCGCTTTTCTACTCCTACGAGTACTCAAAGCGCTTTACATTGTATGCCTCACATTCACCCATTCACACACATGCACTCATACACCGGTGGTGGAGGCTGCCATACAAGGTGCCAACCTGCCACCGGGAGCAATTTGGGGTTCAGTATCTTGCTCAAGGACACTTGGATGAGGTCAGCCAGAGGGGGCACGAACCTGCAACCCTCCGGTTGCCGAACGTCACCTCTACCACCTGCGCCACATCTGTCCACATTGTCCATCCAACACAACAGATTTCACACATACACACACTCTTTCTCTCTCTCTCTGTCCACATTGAGCATCCAACACATTTTACACACACACACACTCTGTTTCACACTCAGAAACACACACACACACACTCACATACACACAAACGCACACATGCACACATTCTCTCTCTCTCTGTCCACATTGTCCATCCAACACAACAGATCTTACACACACACTCTCTCTCTCTGATTAAAATTCCTATAGGCTTTATTGCCATGGCAAATCATATGCTCTATTGCAAAAGCATGCACAGTATTAGTAATAGCATAATGCATTACAAATATGTTCTTACACTTCATGAAGGCAATGTGAATCTTTCTGTAGGCATGCATCTCTCTCTCTCTTGATCACTGGGATGCATGCTGAGGTGTGTGTGTCTGTGTCTGTGTGTGTGTGTGTGTGTGTGTGTGTGTGTGTGTGTGTGTGTGTCTGTGTCTGTGTGTGTGTGTGTGTGTGTGTTTGTGTAGGTTAACTGCAGCAGGTTAATGGTGACTAATGGATGAGTTTTATCACTTTATCGCCAATACAAGAACACAACAGAGAGAATGTCACAAAAGAAAAATTACCTTGTTACTGAGGACAGGCTGAACGTGTGTGTGTGTGTGTGTGTGTGTGTGTGCGTGCCTGTGTGTGTGTGTGTGTGTATGTGGGTGTGTGTGCGTGTGCTACTCTGTATTAGCATGCCCAGACACTATTAGTTTCTGATTTACTGACTACAAGTGGTATTCTTTCTATTTCTTCCATGTGGCTTGATTCTTAATGCTCTTTTGTAAGTCGTTTTGGATAAAAGCATCTGCTAAATGCATAAATGTAAACGTAATAACATGTACTTCACCCCAGTCCTAAGAAATATTTCAGAATCTCAGTTATCATGTTAATTGTACTGTAGTTGAAGTTAGTTGTACACCAGTCATATATTAGACCTGCCTTCCATGTACAGTCCCTGGGTGAAAACCATGTATATACAAAAAAATAAAAAGTTGCACAAGTTGACAAAAACATGCTTTTTCTAACACCATATTGTGAAAGTTGGCCTTATATCTTAACCTGTGATCATATAGTTACATGTTAAATCTGTCTAAAACTCACAGACCAATATGATGTCTGACCAATAGCATTATTTCATGAAAAACATTAAAATAAACAAAAATGAACTCAAGTGTTTTTC
The DNA here is from genome assembly GCA_027481765.1 of Tenualosa thibaudeaui. Lineage (NCBI taxonomy): Eukaryota > Metazoa > Chordata > Actinopteri > Clupeiformes > Clupeidae > Tenualosa > Tenualosa thibaudeaui. The sequence continues at coordinate 1,021,689 of JAIFZK010000088.1, forward strand.
AGCTGACAGCAGCGGTATGCTAAACTCAGACTCAAGTTGTGCTAGGAATATAATTCTCTGAGCAGTTTTTAAGAGAACATGATGAATTCATATCACATCTAGAGCAAAATTGCCAATTTGAAGTGTCTCGAAATGATAAAATTACTGATATTGTTCATCAAACTGCTTTAATGCTGCTGCTGCTGCTGCTGCTGCTGGTTGCAGATTCACAACTTTCTGGGCTTCTCAGATTGGCTGATCTCACCAATAGGGCTTTGGATATTAAATTAATCTGAATTACTGTCAGGGTTAAAGTAACTGATATCTGTTTGTTTCCATGGTTGGTTACTTTGATACAGTTTCATATGTAAATTCAACAGTTCACCCCTAATCTGAGCTGGAAATCTTTTTAGGTTCAATTTGTTTCCGTAGTGCTTCATGCTTATGTTGTATGAACTTGATCATGTGGCCTAGCCTAACTTAAATGACTGGCTCATTTCACCATTCTGCTGGACAGGTTGAATTAGGGGCACAGAAGAAATCCAAAAAAGACCCAAGAGCACCTGCCGATAGATTGCCATAGCCATTCAAGAAGTAAGTAGATATTGATTTTTCCACATAATTAACAGCTTTCTTACCTCAAATTTTCCCCTGTAGTTTGGTATCCTAATTGGCAATATCATTGGTAGTCTTCAGGAAACAGCTAAGTGTAATCAATTTTTTGTTATGGCACTGACAGGGGGCCCCAGAGAACATTCTATTATTGACTGGGGTGCCCCAAATAATTTTCTGTCAGGACCCAAAATTTCTGGCAGCACCCCTGACTGAAATAGTTAGGAGTTAACAAAGGAACAGGGATTTTGTTTGGATTACAGGTATTCAAATATTGTAAGTTTTTCTTTATTATTTTAGTGCATATGTTAAGGACAGTTGTCCATTTGGACAAACAGGTTGTGCAATGTAGGTCAATGTATTTGATCACTCTGAGATGTCACACAGTACTACACAATACCGACACGTGTTGTGTCAGATATAATAAGGTCAGTGAAACAGCAATGACCTTCCATTTCCTGGACTAAGATATTTTTATAAGCACATGATAGTATACCACATGTTCATACATGTTCAGGAAACACCTCAAATGGCCCACTGTAGTTTGGGTCAAAGGTAAGTATTTATGACACTGTCAGGAAAGTATTTTGGTGTGTAATAGTTGTATGTGACAACTTAGTCAAATTCAGAGCTGTACTACTGTAGTTGAGGTGTGTTAATGACACAACTGTAATGGTGTCACGACAGCCAGTTGTTCATTGTCAATTATTCAGGCCCATAAGTTTAGCACAAATCTAGAAGATATGTCAGGCCAAGCATCCAAATGGGGTGGTGGTGTAGTGCTTAAGGAACCTGGCTAGCACGGTAGTAGTCTGGAAATTGTGGGTTCGAATCTCGGCTGCAACCCTAAGTTGCTCTAGGGGTGACTGGCCCTGATGTCACTGATAGCTGACAGAAATTTAAGTTACTTTGGATAAAAGCATCTGCTAAATGCATAAATGTAAATTAATGTAATATATCTGGCCCAGTACTTGAACTGGTTGGTAACACTTTATTTGATGGGATCTACATAAGGGTGACACGAGCCTGTACTAAACATGACATGACATGTATCGTTAACATTGATGACACTTAATTCACATTTAGGCTATGGCTGTTGTCATTAAGTGTTATTTGGTTTTTGAAATGCAGACTTTGAGATGCAGACATTACAAAAACTGAATGACAATTAATGACACAGTCACAAACATGAAAGAGGTGTCATTCATGTTTGGTTTATGTGAGAATTTAGCAATCATGTTAAGTTGTCATGACAACATCTTACCAAACAGGCTCTATTCATAATGATGATGCCCAAAACAATGTCAACTTGACATTCCAAAAATTGAATAACACATTATGACAACACAGTTAACCTATTATGTAGAAGCTGGCTATTAGCTACGTCTCAGACTAGTTACTGTTACAGCTCATAAAAGTTCAGGTATTCAACCCATTTTAGCTTGTCTGGCTCATTCAGTGTCAGTGTTTGTTCCTAGATCTTCTTACTTTCAATCAATATGTAGCTTTACAACTACATGCACGAGCAATGTTAACATACTGGGTGGTTTCATACTGGACTCAGTTCTAAAATATCACTGCATAGTGTTCTATTCAGCATTCTAACCTTTTTGATAGTGCTATACAGTTGTGTGGCATTTAGTTTCATCTGATGGGCAACGTACTTTTTGTAAATTATATTATAAGCCTTTGTGGGACTTTAGGTGGCGTATCTTTCGGTAGTGAAGACGTGATAGTGAAGGAAAAGAGCTCTGAGCAGCTCTAAGTGCCAGCACTGACTACCATAAACTTCAGTAGCAGAACTCAGCAGAAATGATACAAATAAACGCTTCCATTGAACAATGTTTTCTTTGATGAACTTAACATTTTTAAAATTTGGTTAACACACAATTGTGGTTATTATACAATAATATAGATATATATGTTTATATTTACAAAAGAAACTGTTGTGTGGCTCATTCACGGTGCATCCTATATTCGGGAAACTATGGTAAGAGTTTGCGGACCACTGATCTATCTCAATAAACTAGAAAAGCACTCGGAGAGCACAGACCTCCGCCATGTCAGTATAGGGACACTTTATCATATGTTTCTTGTTCTATTACCAAAAATATCATCTGAATCCGAAGTCAAACAGACAGACAGACAAACGCCGGCGAAAACATAACCTTTGGCGGAGGTAACAATGGCATGAGAAAGAAGCCATATGAACACAACACACACACACACACACACACACACACACAGTATACACAGAGACTGAGGCAGTGTTGTCCAACATAGTGGACTCTCTCTCATACACTCACAAGCACAAGTGTGTGCAAACACACACACATACACACACACACATACATACACACACACACACATCCTGGCAGGTGGAGCAGATCAGGACAGAGACAGATGGTGAGGGAGAGGTGTTGTGTGAGAGAGGAGTAGGAGGCAAATCCTTGGCTGCCTCTTCCCTACTCTCTCTCTCTCTGTGTGTGTGTGTGTGTGTGTGTGTGTGTGTGCACGTGTGAGAGAGAGCAGGGGAATATGTTAGTTGGTGTGTGTATGTAAAAGTCATCAGAGTGTGCTCTCCAGGCCCAATGAGGCAATTGTTGAGGGGATGAGCTGGTAATGTTGTGTGACCGTTATTTATTATTCAGTTTATGTGCCCCTACCACTCCTGTTATTGTGTGTGTGTGTGTGTGTGTGTGCGCGCGCCACTACCACTCCTGTTATTGAGTGTGTGTGTGTGTGTGTGTGTGTGTGTGTGGTGTGTGTGTGTGTGTGTGTGTGTGTGTGTGTGTGTGTGTGTGTGTGTGTGTGTGTGTGTGTGTGTGTGTGTGCGTGTGCACGTACGCGCATGTGAACTGTATGTTTAATTTCTACAAAAGTGTGAATAACTCACTGCTCAGCTTTCTTTGGTCTCTTTATCTGATCATTGGCTATTTGCTATTGCTCTCATCTCATTGGCTATTTGTACCCTCTCTCATCTTATTGGTTATTTGCTGTTTCTCTTATCTAATTGGCTGGCTATCTGTTGTTTTGGTTAGCTCATTGTCTATTCTCTATGTCTTCGATCTTATTGGCTGCTTCCTGGTCCTTTTATCTGAATGGCTGGTTGCTGCCTGTCATCTCTGTGTTTGATGGAGTTTTCTCTTTCTTTCTTTCTCTCTCCGTCTATTTCTTTTTGTTTCTTTCGCTCTCTCTCTCTGATCTTCTGGACTGCCTGAGGCAATGGCTGTTAGAAATATTCATTGTGATCTGTGATGGTCTGGGTATGAGACTGTGTGTGTGTGTGCGAGTGTGTGTGAGAGAGAGAGGGAGAGAGGGAGTGTGTGTGTAGTTCTTAGGATACCCGCTGTCTGGCTGCTGTCTCTAATACACGCACACATCCACACACACATCCACAGTCTGTTTAATGTAAGTTTGTGTGTGTGTGTGTGTGTGTGTGTATGTGGGGGGGGGGGGTGGCGTTTGATAGCCACTAGGCAAGAAATAAACATTATCCTTCATTTCCATGTTAACACAACAGCAGAAGTGATTTTAGGTGACAGACCACAGACAGACCACACACACACACACACACAGAGACTGGCACACACACACACAATTAGTAAACAAAAACACATAAGCATACACCCCCCCCACCCCCCAACCCCCAGATGTGGTGTGATGCTGGCACAGATGTGGCACTGATCCGGCTTTCGCTGTAATGCTCTGCCAGTTAGCCTATCCAACCAGACTCAGTGGGCACGCTCCAGCAGCCTGTCTGTCAAATGTGAGTGTGTGTGTGTGTGTGTGTGTGTGTGTTTGTATGTGTGTGTTTGTATGTGTATGTGTGTGGGGGGGGGCAGTGGGGTGTTAGGGTGGCTTGATAGCCACTAGGCAGGAAGCAGAAAGAAGTATTATCCTCCATTTCCATGTTAATGCAATAACAGAGGTGATTTGAGGTGACAGACCACACACACACACACACACACACACACACAAACAGACTGACACACATTTGGCCTTTCTCTATTGTCCTCTCTACTCGCTGTGCATTGGGTGTTTATCCATTTGTTCCTATCCTAAACCATCAGGTGCTGTATGTGTGTGTGTGTGTGTGTGTGTGTATGTATGGGCCTGTGCACATGTAGTGTGCATATTGTTATCCCAATGTGTGTGTGTGTGTGTGTGTTTTACAGTATAGAGCAGCTACTGTAATGAGGTCATCAAATGGCTAGAGATCTTTTAAATTTTCAATCTGATTCTGATTCTTATTCTGATTCTGTAACAGACTTAAATGGGACCCAAAAGCAGATCGATGCAAAAGTTTATTTACAGCAAGTCAGGGAAAAAATTCAAAAAGGGACAAAGCTCAGAAGATCCAAAATCCAAAAGATAATCCAACCAAAAGGTCAAATAAGTCTTGGGGGAAAAAACACACAAAAGACCAAGTCCGTAAAAGCTAAACACAAACGGGCAGTAGCAAAAAGCAGAAATCTAATAATTCGTAATAAATAAATCCAAGATAACAAGATTGGCAGAGTTCAGAACACAAGTAATCCACAGGTAAGCAAAACACTGGCGTAGGCAAAAACACAAAAATCAGACATCAGAATAATGACTTACGACAAGAAACACGGTCAGACAATCAGACAAAGTGCAAAGGAAGAACTGGGGAATATATAGGGAAGGGAGCAATGAAACAAACAAGGGACAGGTGAAACTCATTACAACAATCAAGGACATGAGGGCCGGGTGCAGAGCAGGAAGGGGGAAAGGGGCAGGGCAGACAGCAAAACAAAAGCACATGGACAAGGTAAACAATACACGGAGACTGCGAAACTCAAATAGTCCAGTAGGTGGCCGGATTGTCAAGAGCAGGATCATGACAGATTCTTTTCACTTTCTGTATGGAGCCAGGTGATATCCCAGGGAGTGGCCAAGTTTCCTTTTTTATGGACCTTGGGCAGTAGATAGAATAATCTGGCATGAGGTTCATCTGGACCTGACAGGATTTTTTAGGTGGTCAAGGATGGGTTCCTGGAACTTAAGGGAGGCGGCCTGAATAGAGTCTGTAAGAGGAATGTAATGGAAAGTTGTCTGTCAGCTTCACGCGAACACTGGGCACGATCCAAAATCACAATCATAGAGCCTTTATTGACTGATTTAATGTTGTTTGTTGTTAATGGGACTGTGGGGCACATTGTCCCTCTGGAGCTGGAATTGGCTGTTTTTTAACTCATTTGGAATTGACCTAAAACTCTTGGCTATGAAGGGTGGGTAGGAAGTATTTACCCTTTCTCTCCACCCTCAGATTAAAGTCTCAAACACGTTCAATAGAACCTTCTTGAAGCAACATATGCAATTTGAGCAATGTAAATAAGAGCCTTGGGAAATTTCAAAGTGCAAGTACGGTAAAGTTCAAGAAATTATTTCGAGGTAGTTAGGGGCTCATTCTAATTGGTGTGATTGATAATGCCTGCTGATATTACCAGGTGTTAACTGATCAACTAGCTCCATAGGTTAGTGCAAAGCAGCCCCCAGGAAGCTATCCACTTGAATGTTAGAATTTAGAAAAGGAGGTCAGTCCGGCTCAAAGACAAAGACAAACAAGACAAAGACAACAATGGGCTTGGTAATTGTTTAGGGCCAGTCTGCAAAATTGTCCCCTCCCCTGCTATGTTGTGTGGGGCAAAGATTCGGGAGAGGTCTCAGAGGGCCCATGACCACTTTTTTGGGGAAAAGAGGTGGACTTAGATTGATCCCCATCTGTGATCTAAGTAATGACCCTTCTTGGAGGTCCCTGTCTCATTGTCCAAATCCTGTTTGGCAGCAGACTAGAGACAAGGAAGAAGAAACATTACCTGCCCGATTAGGTTCTCTGTTGGTACGAGACAATCTGTTCATTACAATTCTGGTAGGCCTGTTAGGAACCTGTCCTGAGGGTGTACTGCGTTGTTAATCATTAAGGGGGATAAATTGTGGTCTGGGCCAACAGGGGGCTGTTGACGCTCTGGTGTTACATTTACATTTATGCATTTTGCAGACACTTTTATCCAAAGCAACTTACATTTTTTGTCAACTATCGATTGTTCAGAGCCAGTCTTCCCTAGAGCAACTTAGGGTTACGTGCCTTGCTCAGGGGCACAACAGTGGCAGCTGGGATTCAAACCCACAACTTTTCAGGCTACTTGCACACTAGCCAGGTTTCTTAATCACTACGCTACTACCGCCCTGGTCATGTTATCAGTTATCTGTGGAGATGGAACTATTACAAGCATCTGCCAGTCCTGGCCACCTACTATGAGGCAAAGGTGTATGGCAGGAGGAGAATTTGAAGCTGGTGGAGGGACATCAAGTCTAGGGTCAGACAATTTAAAAAATGAGTCCTTCTACTGTAAAAGCATCTGTGCTACAGTGGATCTCCGATTAGTGACAATGCTAATGACATAAGAGGATGTCAGAGGGGGGTTACTAATTGGTTCCCTCAATTTTTGCTCCAATAAGCCCCCAGCTTTGTCCATGGAGCTGCTGATCAGTTTCTTCCCATGTCTTGATTTGGCCTGTTTAATGGCTTCATTCAAAAGCCTCTGTATTCACAAATTCTGATTTATTCAACACTGTGAAGAAAGTGGAACTGCAATGCCCCAGAAGAATTTCTCGCATCCAGTTATTGGTCATTTTGCAAAGAAGTGGAGGAAGTAGGACATGTCGGCTTTATAACTTTAGTTAACTTGTGAACCTGCCCCGTCATCCCTGGAAGGAGTTGGCCCTGTTTGAAAGCTTTATTCAGAATTTCAGAATGGTGTGTTGCCTGAAGTAACTTATAGCATTTCTTTGTGAGTTGGAAAGGAACCATACTAGACCTATCAGAATTGCAAACCTGCTGCTTGAAGATTGGAGAGCATCTCATAGTGGTTTTGCAACGGTCGGCTACAAAGCAGGTAGCCCAGAAGAAATTAGCATATGGTTAGAGATCAGCTCATTTAAAATACAGAGCAGTTAGCCTAGAATAGGTTAGCATTGGAGCTTTGCTCACTTGAAGAACTACAGTTTTTGCTCGTTGGTTCTCCGGCATCCCATTTACAGCTTGCCACTAGACTATGGTATTTCCCAGAAAGCAAAAATTACATAGATGGGGTAGCCTGCCGGTGGGCCGAGGGAGAACTTACAAGAAAAATGCTAGCACCCAGCTGACTGCCAGCATCTTGCTATCTGGGTTTTCACTTACAGCACAAAGCAGCTAGCCTAGCAGAAGTTAGCATATGGCTAGTGTTCTGCTTGTTTAGAGCAGCTAAGAGGGTTTAACAGGTTGGCTGGGAAATATAAGCGCACAACACATGCCCAACTCCACAGGTGAGTTCTCATGTCAATGCCAGGCTCTAAGCCTCTAAGCCCTGTCCTGCTGTGTGTGAACAGGTGGGGACACAGCCAGGTTGTGTGTGTGTGTGTGTGTATGAGAGAGAGAGAGGGAGTCATCACCAGGCAGACGCATGTCACCGCCATTCATCTTGAAAAGTGGTTGTCACAGTAACGCTCTGCCACACAAAGGTCTACAGTGTTGCAGCCGTTATCTTAAGCAGGCCTCAGGTCAAAACACCATTGTCCAGACACACCTCCCTAGAACTGGAGATGGTAGTTATCCTTACTGTAACACTGGTGACTACTGATGTACTGCTGGCCTATCAGTAATGCCGCAGCAAGACAGAATGTTTGAGGTTTATGTTAGGGTGACCAGATGTCCCTGTCCCTGTTTTTGGTGGTCTGACCATGGTAAAATACAAGAAAACCCACTTTGTCCCCATTTTGAAGCTAAAATATTACTTATTTCAATGATGTTGACTGTAGTAATAGGAATGTTCTTAGAACAGAATGTTCTTTTTTTTTTTTAGGAAAACGCATGCCTTAATGATGTGTGTTTGAGTTTTGAGGTTTGTGTCGTGCCTTGTAAAGCAATCCTTAATAGCTAACACTTAATTAATATATTAACTCACACTTTACAGATCAGTTGTTAATAGTTTGTAAACATCTACTAATACCAGTAAAACTTTGCAGAACAGCAAATGGGTGGAACAAATTCAAGGTGCAGATATTTTATGTGATATTTCAAATATCAAAGTTTTGTTGATGAAATGTTGAACATTGTGTTTAATGTACTGAATCACACATACTGAGCCATCACATGGCAGAACAGAAGTATACAACAGTATACAGCAGTATACAAACCCATGAGGTTTGGGCACTTTTTGTGCAGAACATGAAAACAAAATAAATGAAAATCAAGCCATTGGCATTATTGATATGAACATGTCTTGGCACAACTAGGACCCTCTATACCAGATCCGAGCTACAACCTAATTGCTCCAGGGCACCATTCCACAGCGACAATACCTAAGCTTTCTTAGACAGAGGAATCAGTTTCCCCCTTTTCTTTTGATGTTCAACATCCCTCAAAAGGTTTGGATCATTGTAACAATTTGTCAATGATCTATTAACTAGTTATAATGGATAGTTATTATAAAGTGTTACCCATGTTTACACACACCCTCACAAATACTGAGGGTATGCATATGTGTGTGTTTGTGTGTTTCTGTATTAGATTTTGTGTGTTTTAAAATGTAGAACTGTTTAACTGTATTTCCATGTGCCTTCCATAACGTTTACTGATTGCGTGTGTGTGTGTGCGTCAGAGCTTAATATAGGAATGGCATCTGAGTGAGAGAGGTGGAGACACAAAGGGGTTGCATCAAAGCAGCAACATTCAAAGAGGTGTGTGTGTGTGTGTTCAAACTAAGTTTGGAATGCTTCACTCATTTGTGAACTAATTTACTTCTCTGTTCTTCTCTCATAATTCCTCTCCCTAGGACACACACACGAGCACACACACACACACACACACACACACACACACACACACACACACACACACACGCACATACACACATGCATACACACATGCATTGGATGCTGATGCATGTGCAGGCAGGAAACAGATGAAAGAGCTTGTCACATCTGGTCATCCACAGCAGCTCCTTCTCCCAGTGGATTGTGGGTACATGGTGAGTGTGTATTTTGATAGATTTCCTTCCCTTTTAATCAGATGTCTCTGTTGGGAAGACACCTCATTTACTGAGCAGAATCAGCTCCAAGTGTTTGATCCTGAGCCTCCAAACAGTCAGAGGAGAGAAAAATACAACATACACACACACACACACCAACACACCATCCCTGTGCTAATGAAATGGGAGTTAAGAGTGTGTGTGTGTGTGTGTGTGAGGGTGTGTTGCACGGCTGGAGGTGTGTTATTTAGGGAGATGAGTTCTGTGTTTTGTGATGAAACGTTGAGCATTGTGTGTGTGTGTGGGTGGGAGGGGTCAGAGAATTCTCTGTGACTTTTCTTACCTTGCGTACCCATGGTAGTTTTGTGCCCGTTTCCCTGGAGACAAATTCTGGAGTATAAGAGTATAATCACCAGAGGAGACTCTCATCAGCAGTGTGTGTGTGCTCACAGCTCCTAAAGAAGTTTATAGAACATTCTTAATCATTGTCTATAGACATATCAGGTTCTCTCAAGGTCAGCAGTGTTCAATGATTACGTTCTGAGAAGAGATGTATGTGTGTGTGTGTGTGTGTGTATGCGCACACATGTGATAAAGCCACTGAGTGTGTGTGATGGATTGACAGGCTCAGTAAAAGAAGAGGGAGAGATGACACTGATAGAGATGATTGGTGTGTGTGTGTGTATGTGTATGTGTTTGTGTTTGTGTGTGTGTGTGTGGGTGGGTGGGTAATTGAGTGATGAAGATATAGTAAAATAGTAAGGCTGTATGTGTTTGTGTGTGTGTGTGTGTGATGAAGTGAGTGATCGGTGTGTTGGAGTGTGTTAGGTCTGGCCTTTGTTGCTCTGATGAAAACGAAAACGATTCGCGCAGACAAACACACACACACACATTCTGTGGTCTCCTCTCCTTTCTCCTATATCTGCACAGGTGTCCAGTCAGTGGGGTGACCTCAAAGTATGTATGTGTGTGTATGTGTATATGTGTGTGTGTGTGTGTGATGCCTCACCTCTGGACACCTCATTAACCAAGGAGACTTTGGGTCAACAGCACAGAACATGCCTGAGGGACAATCCACTGCAGCCACACACACTCACACACCCACACACACACACACACTCACCGACACACACACATTCACACTCTCTCTGTCTCTGTCTCTCTCTCTCTCTCTGACACATTG
>JAIFZK010000088.1:1037500-1040000 GCA_027481765.1 Tenualosa thibaudeaui
TCTCTAGCCACTTCCCTCCTCCAAGGCATGTTGTCTAGCACGGCCAACACCTCACACAGGTCAATCCAGACTATTCTCATGCATCTCTTGTTCCACGCTGGTGGAATGACCTTCTAAGTGCTACCAGAGCAACAGATACCCTCTCCACCTTCAAGAAATTCTTGAAGACCCAGCTCTTCCAAGAGTATCTCCTGGATAAAAGTTTCTGAATACCTGGAATGCACTTACAATGCACCTCCCACTCTCTCTCTCCACTGCATTTTTTATTACACTCCTGCACTTTCGTTTCAAAATACTGCAAATTCCATGCAGTATGCACTCTTAGTTAGTCTTTAATTGTGCTGTAGCGTGAATGTTTATCCTCTTTTTGTAAGCCACTTTGGATAAAAGCGTCTGCTAAATGCATACATGTAATGTAAAATAATGTAACACTTCACAGTCTCTTCATCAACACTAGTTTCAAGATGTTGCAAGATCCATTATGGAGTCACAGAATATTTTAGGCCTCTGCACATGTTGTATGTATGTATGTATGTATGTATGTATGTATGTATGTATGCTGCACATGTTGTCTAGATGTATGCAGCAATATATTCATCATCTTTTATGTTTCGGCATTTGTTTTTGTTTGTTTCATTTAATTTGCTTTAGTTGTTAATTGTTAAGCTGTTAATCTCTTTCACTTTCTATGTCATTTCTTACTATTTCTTATCACACCTTGAAGAGAAAACACTTTTAAAAGTACTATACAAGTAAAGATTGATTTGATCAGATTCATTTAATTATTTCTTAAAAAAACAACAAAGTTGACATTATTTATTCTTCTATTATTAAATGCTGTAATGATTTATGGAATTTATGGAAATTATTGGAAATTCTTTGATTCAAACATAAACCAACCAGTGTGTGCTATTTTGTGTGAAACCCAACACACACACACACACACACACACACACACACACACACACACACGCACAAACACACGATTTGAAAATTGCCAAATGCATCCTCTTTCTGCTGACCACTGGCGTTTCTGCACCATTAGATCATTCTATACTGACATGCCATCAGTTTGCTAGTGTTTGTGTGTGTGTGTGTGTGTGTGTGTGTATTTGTGTGCATGTGTGTGTGTGTGCGTGCATGTGTGAGAGACATAGAGCATTAGATCATTCTACAATGAAATGACATTAGCTCACTAGAATGAGTGTGTGTGTGAAAGAGACAGTGTGTTAAATCATTCTACAATGGGATGACATCAGCACCCTGGCATCCCTGCTCATTTGAGACGCCCTATTGACTTGTGCTGTGATGTATTCACCATAACGCCCTGCTGAACCAGTGATAACCATCTCATAATCTCACACTCACCAGACATGTGGGCCAGGGAGGCAGTGTGTGTGGAGAGCTTATGTGTGTGCATGTGTGTGTGCATGCGCTTGTGTGTACGTGGGTTGGTGGGTATTTGTGTGGGAATGTGTTTGTGGGGGTGGTGTGTGTGTGAATTGTGCATGTACTGGATGTATTAATGTGTGTGTGTGTGTATTGCGCATGTATGTGTTTCTGTGTGTGTGTGCGTGTGTGTGTGTGTGTTGGGGGGTGGGAGGGTGGTCAATGCTCTCCTCTCCCTAATGAGACTTTTAAGCCAGGAGTCAGCTGTTACTCTCCACTTTGCCGGTTGCCAGTGAGTTCTGCAAGCATTTTGTGTGTGTGTGTGTGTGTGTGTGTGTGGGGGGGGGGGGGGGGACGAGCACTGTGAACCAGGAGTCAGCTGTTATTCTATGTTACCCTGTGTGGCAGTGAGCTTTACTGTGACAGTACCACAGATCCTGGATCAGTCTTTAGTCACCTCTGCAGTGCAGCGGGGTTCTGCTCTTTAGGCTCACAGTGCATCACCTCCACTTGTAAAAAAAAAGACAACAGCAAACATAAACAACAACACCAACAACGACCCTGCATGTGGCATGTGGCATGTGTGTGTGTGTGTGTGTGTGTGTGTGTGTGTGTGTGTTTGTGTGTGTGTGTGTATGTGTGTGTGTGTGTATGTGAGAGAGAGAGAGACAGACCCTGCATGTGGCATGTGTGTGTGTGTGTGTGTGTGTGTGTGTGTGTGTGTGTGTGTGTTTGTGTGTGTGTGTGTATGTGTGTGAGAGAGACTCTGCATGTAGCATGTGTTTGTGTGTGTGCATATGTGTGTGTAGCTATGTCAGTGTTTGTGTGTGAGGGTGTATGCATGTGTGAATGTGAGAGAGAGAGAGACAGACCCTGCATGTGGCGTGTGTGTGTGTGTGTGTGTGTGTGTGTGTGTGTGTGTGTGTGTGTGTTTGTGTGTGTGTGTGTATCTGTGAGAGAGAGACTCTGCATGTGGCATGTGTTTGTGTGCGTGCATATGTGTGTGTAGCTATGTCAGTGTTTGTGTGTGAGGGTGTGTGTGTGTTTGTGTGTGTGTGAGAGAGAGAGAGAGAGACCCTGCATGTGGCATGTGTTTGTGTGTGTGTTTATG
>JAIFZK010000088.1:1057500-1085000 GCA_027481765.1 Tenualosa thibaudeaui
AGACAAATCCATGCACACATTCACAAATACAGAAACACACATACGTACACACACATACACACACACACACACACACACACAGAGAAATCCATGCACACATTCACAAATACAGAAACACACATACATACACACACACACACACACACACACACACACACATATATCTTCAAAAGGCATCCTCTTTTTCCTTCACCACACAAACCCCTATCTCCTACTTCAGAAAGTGCAGAAAAGACTTGCAAGGGCCTGAATGCGTGGGGTCAACACAGTGCCGCAGGTTGTGTGTGTGTTGAATTATGAATGTACTGTTTGTGTGCAGGCATGTGCTCTATGTAGAAGTCATGGAGAAAAACATTACACAAACATAGGACAATCATTAAACAAACATAAGAGTTGTGGTTCAAAAGATTTGTCAAGGGTAGGGATGGAGATTCATTGTGCTAAAATGGCACGTGGTGCAATGTGTGGTGGGGGACAGGAAGTCAAGAAATGTGAACACATTTAAATTTGAGCAAATGATCATCTAACATGACATCATATTTATGTTCAAGTTCTCCACACAAACCCCACTTTTATAGAACATTTATTTCCTGGGTTAGGCATTTAGGGGTGACTTACATATTGCTAACACATAGAAACTGCGCCATAGAAACTGCGCCATTTTAAGTTGAAAGTGCAATAGTGCAGAGAAATTAAATTGTTAAGTGCATTCTCAAAGTTTACACCAGGAGATATTCTTGGAAGAGCTGGGTCTTCACGAGTTTGGTGTCAGTTATGTATGGCCATCGGTTCCTGTTAAAAGTGAGACTGTTGTCTCTGCCCATCCTCTAAGTTTTAAAACAAGTCACTGTTTTGGGGGGTGGAGGGTATAGCTATGCGCTGGTGGTTAACATTTCCATGGACTCTCTGTCACTCTGATGATACTGCTGCCATCCACACACTAGTGATCCTTTGTTCATGCACTCCACTCCACAGCATTTGAAGTGCTCTCTCTCTCTCTCTCTCTCTCTCTCTCTCTCACACACACACACATACACACCCTTGATCCTCCTCACCTTTTATGTTAGGAAAAGCTCTTTGCGTAAAACTCTCTCTGACTGACTCACTTTGATTTACTTTTGTATCTTGTGTTTATTTCCATTATAGATAAAAAAAAGATAGAGAAGGAAAAGATGAAGAAAATAAAAGATTGAGAAATAAAGTCAGCTCCTCTCTTTTGTATTTGGCAAGGAGTAGTCATTCTGGACATTATTTATATAATTATATATATATATATATATATATATATATATATATATATATATATTTATATATATATATATATTGGTATGGAAAAAAACTCCTCTCCCTTGTATTTGGCAAGGAATATTCATTCTGGAAATTATTACTTCTGTTTGTACAGCTTCATTTACATTTACACATTTAGCAGATGCTTTTATCCAGAGCGACTTACATTTTGTCAACTATCAATTGTTCAGGGTCAGTCTCCCCTAGAGCTACTTAGGGTTAAGTGCCTTGCTCAGTGGCACAACGATGGCAGCTGGGATTTGAACCCAAAAAAATAATAGCCTATGCGGTTTGGACATTTAACCTGATATACAGGGAGGCAAAAGAGAAGAACTGTGATGACAAAATCAGGAACAATGTGCCTGCAAACTGATGGCAAAACAAAGGGAGATTCTCACTGTATGAGACCACCCGTGGCTTCTTCAAAATGAGCCTAAGACCCCCCTGCAGAGAGTGACAGCAGTAGATATTAGCGTGGAGTGAGTGCACACAGGATTAATGGCACTGAGCTTGAACTGCCTACAAAGCAAGGTGAGTAAACAAGATCATATTCTCTTTTGTCTGCTTACTGTATTGTGTTATCATTGGTGTTTCTCGTTTCCTGGTTATATGAGAGAATTTCTGATGGCCCAATGCTTCTGTATCGTGCCAATCTTAGACCACTCCTGTGTTCTGTATTGTGCTAGTCTTAGACCACTCCTGTGTTCTGCACCATGCCAGTCTTAGACCACTCCTGTGTTCTGTATTGTGCCAGTCTTAGACCACTCCTGTGTTCTGCACCATGCCAGTCTTAGACCACTCCTGTGTTCTGTATCGTGCCAATCTTAGACCACTCCTGTGTTCTGTGTTGCTGATTGTGATATTTTGGTATTTTGACAGAAAAAATGAAACTCCAAGAATGAGCTGGGCTATACGGGAAAGAAGTTTTATTTTATTAAGTGATTAAGTTTTATTAAGTTAGGACCTGACTAAACACATAAATAACACCAAATAGGCCCACATGTGTACAAATAAAGCAGCCAGGTGCACTGACATCATAAGAACAAAAGTCAAAAACTGAATCTCTCTCTATGACAACCCGACTGGAGGATTCTTCATGGTCTCCATCACAAACCTCACCCCAGAGGATGCTGGCATATACTGTATTGGTGTGGTTTCCACATCTCTTTTACAGAGAACGTTCCTCTCTCAGTGGAAAACCTCACTGAAGTAATACTCAGCGTGAAGAATGGTACTAGTAATGGGCTTGTCATTTTATTTTAATAAATTCAGTGCATGTGGTGTTTTTTTTACATTTTGTTATCTTAATAACAATTTATGCTTATCAATAAGTAAGTTTTTTTTTCTCCTACATGGCACCAGACAAGTAATCATCACTCGAGGCCCAACATGGCAGAAGGTACCCATGTTGGGAGAGAAAACTGAGGAGTTCTGTGAACGATGCGGTACTATTTTTAATGCATGTTCTTTTGATCTCATGGCATTGTTGATCAAAGAACTATAAAAAGGTTTGACGGACATCATACCTAGTCTCTGTGGGTGTAAGACGGTGGGAAAGGAAAGCACATGAATGCAGCTTCCCATCGGCAGCCCGTTGGCTCCAAGATGGCTCCAATGCCCACACTGGAAGCGTCCACCTCAACCACAAAAGGTGAAGAAGGGTCAGGTAACACCAGGACCGGCGCCAAAGAGAAGCGTGTCTTGAGAGACTGGAATGCCCCATCAGCCTCTGTAGACCAAGAGAAGGCCTGTCCAGTCTTCTTAGTCAGCGCAGAGATAGGAGCAGTCACTGAACTAAAATTCCGAATGAACCTCCTGTAGAAGTTAGCGAATCCAAGAAACTGCTGCACCTCCTTGACACTTTGGCCAGTCTCTTACAGCTGCCGTCTTCCTAGGGTCCATCTGAATCTGACCCTCTTTAATGATGAAGCCAAGGAAAGACACCTCAGAGACATGAAACTCACACTTTTCAGGTTTAACGAACAGGTGGTTCTTAAGAAGTCTCTGGAGAACTTGATGCACATGATGACGATGCTCCTGGAGAGACTTGGAAAAGATCAATATGTCATCCAGGTACACAAAAACAAATACATTAATCATGTACATTGATCAGGGCCTGAAACACAGCTGGGGCATTGGCGAGGCCAAATGGCATCACCAGATATTCGTAATGGCCTGAGGGGGTGTTGAAGGCCGTCTTCCACTCTTCCCCCTTCCTGGATGCGTATGAGATGATGGTAAGCACTACGCAGGTCCAGCTTTGAGAAGATGGTAGCCCCCTGGAGGAGGTTGAAGGCTGTCGATATCAGTGGGAGTGGATATCGGTTGCGGACTGACTCTTATTAAGTCCACGGTAATCAATGCAAGGCCTTAGTCCTCCATCCTTCTTGCCTACAAAGAAGAATCCTGCACCAGCTGGAGAAGTAGAAGGGCGGATAAATCCAGTGGATAGGGCATCTCTAATGTAGTTGTCCATTGCCTTCCTTTCAGGTAGGGAGAGAGAGAAGATGCGACCGCGAGGAGGACTGGTGCCTGCCAGGAGGTCTATGGAGCAGTCATAGGGTCTATGGGGTGGAAGGGTACATGCCCTTTGCTTGCTGAACACCTCCTTAAGGTCATGATTCTCAGTAGGGACATTGGTTAATTCAACAGGGTCTGGAGGCTTGGGCTCAGATAAAGGACTAGAGAAAAGGCAGGTTGCATGACAAGTAGGACCCCAATCCAAGACCGACCCGGTGGCCCAATCAATGTGAGGACTGTGGAGTCTGAGCCAAGGGAATCCCAAGACCACTGGAAACTCTGGAGAATCTATTAAAAACAGAGAGTTTTCAAGGTGATCACCCACACGGATGCGGAGGGGAGAAGTGGTTAAGCGAGAGGCTGGCCATCCAGGGCAGAGAAAGCAAGAGGGTCCTCCAGGGTCACTAGAGGAATTTTCAGGGAATGTGCGAGACTTGAATCAATAAAATTCCCAGCTGCACCAGAATCCACCAGGGCTCGACAGGAGTAGACACGTTCCCCCCAGGAGATGGTGAGTGGGAGACAGGCGCCAGAGTCCGGGAGGTCGGGAGAAAATGTGCTTCCCATCACAATCCTCCCTCGGCTGGACGGGACTGGCCTTTTCCCAGGAGCTCAGGACAAGAAAGCCGGAAATGACCAGGCTTACCACAGTAAATGCAATAACTCTCCCTCAAACGGCGATCCCTTTCAGCTTGTGAGAGACAGGTGCGTCTGAGTTGCATCGGCTCAGATGTTTCAGTTGAGGGCAGAGGGTCCATGGTGAAGATAGGGTATTCAGAGTTGCTCTGGTGACTGACCTGGTCCCTCCTGCACTCGCGGAGACGGTTATCTGAGCGAATGGACAGACAAATGAGGGACTCCAGATCATCAGGGACCTCTGTAGCTGCAAGGTAGTCCTTCAAGGAATCATTTAATCCACTGAGGAAGACAGAGAGTAGTGCTGTCTGATTCCAGCCACTCTCTACAGCCAGAGTACGAAAGGTGATGGCGTAGTCAGAGACACTACTTCTCCCTTGACGGAGCTTTAGAACCTTCTTTGCGGCTTCCTGGCCCACAGCTGACTGATCAAAGACCTTGAGCATGACGTTCATGAAGAGTGAATGAACACTTGAGCACTCAGGGCCTTGATTCTGCCAAATTGCCATGGCCCAAGCAAGGGCTTTACCAGTCAGGAGGGTTATGGTGTACGCAATCTGGGAGCGGTCTGAAGGGAAGGTAGAAGGCTGTAGCTCAGATGTTATCTGGCATTGTGTTAAGAAGCCTCTACACCCACCTGTGTTGCCAGCAAAGTGTTGAGGCGCAGGCAGTCGTGGCTCCACCCTCTGGGGTGGAGGTGGAGGTAGTGATGGGGCAGCTGATTACAGGGAGGCAGGTGCAGCGGATTGCATGTCAGGCACAGGCTGTGCCAGCTGCTGAAGGAGCTGATCATGACGGACAAGTGTGGCTTGTGTTATGAGCAGGGCTTCACCATGAGAGTCCATAGCACTAACCCACCAAGCTGACAGTATTTAACTCAGTCGCAGACAGAGGAAATTCTTTTGTTAGCAAAGGTTTTAAGCCAAACAGAAAAAATACAAAAGCTCAGAAGATCCAAAAGATGAAACAATGAGGTAGGTAATCCAAGGAAAATTCCAACTTAGACAGGCCAAAGGCAAAAAGTATTCCACAAGGCAAAACAGGCAGTCAGACATAAAGGACATCCAAGGGCAGAGTACAGAACAAACAAGCAAGCACAACAGCATGAACCAAAGGTACCTTAAGGTGTTACTCCTTGAGGACTCAGCAAAGAGTGAAGAGAAACCCAGGGCTAAAATACTAGTGAGTAATTGGATAACAAGGCAGGCACATGAGCAGTGTAACAGCGTGCAGGTGAGTGTAATCAACCAAGGACATAAAGGAAAATTAACAAAACATAGGGGACAGCTCATGAGGGTGACATCTAGTGGTGAAAACAAAAAAAAAGTCCATAGTGTGACAGAAAAAAGGGTCAGAGTGTGACACCCAATTGTGTTGGCCCCTTGGATAAGGGAGTTTTTCCTTGCCCCTGTTGGTCTTGGGTACTCCTTGTTTATGTGTGGGAGTATTGTAAATAAATTGCAAATACCTCCAGTAACTATATGAAGGTGACAATAAAGTTTCCTTGTATCCTTAATAAATAAAAAAAAATGATGCGACCAAGGGTGACATACCACTGGAGAAATCATGAATGGTGACCGAAGCACAGATGACCAACAGCACATTAACTACCTGACCTGTTCTCCTCAGGTCTTTCATCAACCTCAAGCTCCAGTTTTTCTTAATGAAAGTACACTGTAGACCTATGCCCATCTGCAACTAAGGCCAAAAGACCGCAGGAATTGCAAATGAGAAGGGTCTATAAACCAACACAAAGCAGTATTGGACTCTCTCCTGGACCCATTAGTGGAGGAAATGACTGTGTTAACCTGTCCAGTAAGTAAAAGAATCCTTACTCTCGGTACAAAGGACTGATGTCTTACAGCAAATAAACTTATTTTGCTTGATCTCCTTGAACTCCTTTGTGTTGCCTCTTATGTGAGCCAGATGTAACACTGTGTCTGTGCATTTGTGTGTGTATGTTTGTTTGTTTGTGTGTGTGTGTGTGTGTGTGTGTGTGTGTGTGTTCCCATCCCAACGCCATCTCTGGAGCTCACGCTGCTAAGCAGCTCATGGGAGGCAAACATAGCTATCAAACATGGCTTATCAGTAGAGAGCAGCACAGTTCATGTCACACACACACACACACACACACACACACACACACACACACACACACGCACACACACACACAAACACACACACAAGATACACACGAAGATACATGCAGACACACACACACACACGCTTACACACACACACGCACACACACAAGTTACACATGAATATACATGCACACACACACACATATAAACACTACATGCACGCATGCAATCAAACACACACATACACACACAGGCATAACTGTACACCAGTGTTTTAGTCAAGTCACTAAGCCTCAAGCCCAAGACTAGTCGATTTCAAGTCGAGCTCTACTACTGATCCAAGTCAAATCCATCACTTTATAGCCTAATTGTAGTGAGTCTCTCTTCAAATTTAGCCAGTGTTAAACATGATAGGCTATTTTGTTTGTGACACATGCAATGGCCGCATTCATTTCTCTAGTGTTAAAATACCATATTCTAACAGTGCCTATGGAAAAGGTTTGATTTTGTAATACTATGTTATTTTGTTATTTTTTTTCAAAAAGTTTTTGTCTTTGTAACTTCTTCATTAGCATATGGGCTCATGCAGAAGCATGCATACAGTGTACACAGACTCAATCCTTGACAATCCGTGTGTGTGTGTGTGTATATCCTTGCTGTGACCTTGCATGAGTTGAATAAATCAGTATGATAGTGAGAAGAGAGGGAGTTAATTCAAGTACAGCCTGCTGATATTCTGTGCTTCCTGTGTGTGTGTGTGTGTGTGTGTGTGTGTGTGTGTGTGTGTGTGTGTTCTGTTTCTCTTTTCTGTTTCTCTCTCTCTCCTCCCCAACTCAAACAGACATCCTCTTCAATTTCAGGAGTGTTTATGTGTGTGTCTGTGTCTGTGTGTGTGTGTGTCCTGATTACATCTGGTTAATTAGAGCAATTTCCACTCAGTGAGAAGGTTGCATGCGTACCTTGTCTGTGTGTAAGAGGGTGAGTGTGTCTGAGTATCCTTAAGTTGAAATGCTTGAGTGTGTGTGTGTGTGTGTGTGTGTGTGTGTGTGTGTGTGTGTGTGTGTGTGTGTGTGTGTGTGTGTGTTGCAGACTACAGCATCTAATCAGTCTGAACTGCTGAAAAAGAATGGAGCAGAAAACTGAGTCTGATAACACCTCTGTATGTGCTCTATCACACACACACACACTCACACACACACTGGCCCTGAGCTCTTTGACAAATGACACATCTAAGTGCTTTGGATAAAAACATCTGCTAAAAGCATAAATAGTATACTTTATTGTCACATAATTATAAGTACTGGGTGTAAAAAATGCAGTGAAATTACATCATATGTATGACTCATGAATTATGAATTAACTCATGGGGGCCTAATTGCCTTGTTTGTGCAAATGTTTATGTTTTTATTTTTGTTTATGTTATTTATTTTAATGTAGGCAGAGGTGAGAACTAGCCACCATTTTTTTAAAGATGGAGGAAGTTAAAGAGACTGTCTGGAGTGAATCACCACATAGCCCTGTTGTTTCACATTGCCGAATGCTGTCAGCAGGTCGAAGAATGACAGAATTTGGTACAAGGTGGACCAAATAGCAAAACGACAGCCAATGCCAACTGATGAGGGCGAGGAAGGTTTGTTTTCGTGTGTCCCCATCAGTGTTAACTTTTTAAACGTTTTTCCTTCAACAAAGCTTAGCCTGCAGTCCAAGAATCAATGTTCAAGAAATTCTTTCTGACATCTCGTTATGCTAGTACAAGAGAGTAAAAAACTTGTGTTCTTGCTCCTCAAAAAATAAATAAGAAATAATAGTATGGTGACTTGCCCCCTCTAATACCCCCTCTCTCTAATACCCCCTCTCTCTGTTGCCCCCTCTAATACCCCCTCTCTCTGTTGCCCCTCTCTGTTGCCCCCTCTAATACCCCCTCTCTCTGTTGTCCCCTCTAATACCCCCTCTCTCTGTTGCCCCCTGTAATACACCCTCTCTCTGTTGCCCCTCTCTGTTGCCCCCTCTAATCTCTCTGTTGTCCTCTACCCCCTCTCTGTTGTCTCTAATACCCCATCTCTCTGTTGCCCCCTCTAATACCCCCTCTCTCTGTTGCCCCTCTCTGTTGCCCCCTCTAATACCCCCTCTCTCTGTTGCCCCCTCTAATACCCCCTCTCTCTCTGTTGCCCCTCTCTGTTGCCCCCTCTAATACCCCCTCTCTCTGTTGCCACTATCTAAAGCCCCTCTGCTGCTGCCCCGTCTCATTTACACTGATGCCCCACTCAGCTGATGCCCCTCTCACTTATGCCTTTTTATTGATGCCAACTGCTGCTGGTTTCCACTGATGTCCGTCTCTGTTGCTTCTTTCTATTGCCCTTGACTGGAACATGTCATTGAGGCCTCTCATTATAATAATGATGATGAAGACAGTCCCTCATGCCTGCCCTCTCAGATGCCCCCTCTCAGATGCCTCCTCACTGATGCCCCTTCACTGATGCCCCTTCACTGATGCCCCTTCACTGATGCCCCCTCACTGATGCCCCCTCACTGATGCCCCTTCACTGATGCCCCTTCACTGATGCCCCCTCACTGATGCCCCTTCACTGATGCCCCTTCACTGATGCCCCCTCACTGATGCCCCTTCACTGATGTTCTGTCACTGATGTTCTGTCACTGATGCCCCTTCACTGATGCCCCTTTACTGATGCCCCTTCACTGATGGACAGTCACTGATGAACAGTCACTGATGCCCCCTCACTGATGCCCCTTCACTGATGCCCCTTCACTGATGCCCCTTCACTGATGCCCCCTCACTGATGCCCCTTCACTGATGTTCTGTCACTGATGTTCTGTCACTGATGCCCCCTCACTGATGCCCCTTCACTGATGCCCCTTCACTGATGCCCCCTCACTGATGCCCCTTCACTGATGTTCTGTCACTGATGTTCTGTCACTGATGTTCTGTCACTGATGCCCCTTCACTGATGCCCCTTCACTGATGCCCCTTCACTGATGTTCTGTCACTGATGTTCTGTCACTGATGCCCCCTCACTGATGCCCCTTCACTGATGCCCCTTCACTGATGCCCCCTCACTGATGCCCCTTCACTGATGTTCTGTCACTGATGTTCTGTCACTGATGTTATGTCACTGATGCCACCTCAATGATGCCTGTAACTGATGCCTTGATGCCCCTTCACTGATGCCCCTTCACTGATGCCCCCCCCTCACTTGCCCCTTCACTGATGTTCTGTCACTGATGTTCTTCACTGTGTGCTGTGCCCCCTCATTGCCCCCTACTGTGCCCCTTCAATGCCCTTCACTCTTTGTTGCTGTATTTACTGTAATGCCCTTCACTGCCCATCACTGATGCCATTCAATGCCAGTTTCCACTGCCGTAGGGGAGTGTGATTGGGAGTTTTATGTAAAGAGCTTTTCCTAACATAGGAAGTGAGGAGCAGTGAGGTGTGTGTGTGTGTGTGTGTGAGTGACAGAAAGAGAGAGAGAGAGAGAGCACTTTGAATGCTGTGGAGTGGCTGAATTATTGATCACTAGTGTGTGTGTGTGTGTGTGTTTGCATGTGGTGTGTGTGTTTTCAGAAGTGGATCACAGTTGCAAATGGTAGCTCTGTGTTCAAGGCCAGCCTGTTTCTCTCTCCCCACTCTTCACTCAGCGGGCAACTGCTCCTTTCAGAAAAAAGCTGAAAGCTGTTTATGTTTGGTGTGTCTGACCGTGTGTAGAAGTGTGTGTGTATATGTCTAGATGTGTGTGTGTGTGTGT
The DNA here is from genome assembly GCA_027481765.1 of Tenualosa thibaudeaui. Taxonomy (NCBI): domain Eukaryota; kingdom Metazoa; phylum Chordata; class Actinopteri; order Clupeiformes; family Clupeidae; genus Tenualosa; species Tenualosa thibaudeaui. Next base: position 1,067,789 of record JAIFZK010000088.1, read on the forward strand.
TGTGTGTTTGTTCATGTCTGTGTGTGTGTGTGTGTGCCTGTATATGTGAATGCATGTATGTGTGCCTGTTTGTATGTTTGTGTGTGTGTGTGTGTGTGTGTGTGTGTGTGTGTGTGTGTGTGTGTGTGTCTTCTTTATATATCTTGCTTTATCTAAATAATGTCAGTGAGGGACAGGGTCTCCTCATTCTGCCTTAGTCATCTGTTAAGCCAGCAGACAGGTCTATAGATTGGGAGTGTGTCTGTGTTTGTGTGTGTGTTTGTGTGTGTGTGTGTGTGTGAGAGAGAGAGAGAGAGAGAGAGAGAGAGAGAGAAAGTGATGATGATGATGATGTTAAGATATTAAGACACAGCAACATCCACCTGTGGTGGCCATACCATTAACACACTTCCTCTCATTTTCATGCAGTTGATTAACACACACTAAACATGTAGTCAATAAATAATCAGTTCTGAACTCTAAGTGTACATTTTTTTTGGTTTTGATTTGTTTTCTTTTTTTTCTTTTTTTTGGCTAATCAACCAATCGGCTTCCTAACCCCTACGATGAGCCAGTCAGCTCCCAAACCATTTCAACTGAGCCAATCAACTCTATAATTCAACAGGATTTCCTGGACTACCTGGTTAGATTCCATATGTTTCAGCAGGCTCCTCCCCACCTCCTCTCTGCACCATCTGCCCAGATGTTTCTTACTCCTCAGTCAGACTAGCTGCAAAAGAAGGCTACACTTCTCGCCAAGAAGGCATTCCTAGGTCATAAACAAGACCATGATTCGTCAGTACATAGTTGCTAACTTGCTAACACAAGTAGGTGGCTGGTAAATACATTGAATATCACTACAGATGTATTTTCTGATGTATCAACATTTCTTGTCTCATTTTACAAAATACAAAGTCATAAACCGCAAACTTTTTAGTTTAACACAGAAATAGTTATCACTGCGTTAGCTCCACCATTTTGAATTTTCAAGGCCAAGGAGGTTATGTTTTCCTGTCTGTCTGTTTTCTTGGACAATGTGGGTATTAGGCCAAGGAACAGATGATTAAATTTAGGTGGCAATCTGGAATACCGTCTGGAATTTATATTGAGTCAATAACCCTACATTGGTTAATGTGTGGACTAATGTGACTGAGGGGTTAGGTTGAAGCACATTGCACACTTGAATGCTATTCCTGTTTATTTTTTGGCTTTGGCTTTATGGCAGGTGCGGGAACAGTTATGCTGTGTTGACAAAGCTGGCAGCCACTAGCAGATTCTTAAGCAGATCTACCTTGCCAAGTGCAAGCATAGCTCTTTGCTCTTTTCATAAATAAAACTTATTTACATTTGAGAGTTTTCTGTCTGGAATATATCTGAGAAATGCTAACATGTTCTTTAAGCACAAGCTTACCCAAGACTACATCCAGAATCATGTATCTTACATATCTTATTTACAAACACTTACACACAAAATGCCAGAAATGAGAACCTTATGTTAAAAGCATTAAATATGGTACCATATAAAGCGTCTACTTCTACCACAACAGTAGCTCAAAAGCAATACCAAAACAGCTGAGAACCATTTGTAAATGAACAGATCACCAGCATGCTTAGAAAGTATTCAGTCACAGACATAATCCGGTATTTACATTTTTGGTGACACTTTATTTGACAGTGTGTACAAAAGGGTGCTATCAAACTGTTATGAACATGGCATAACACATACAATGAACAGTGATGGTACTGCACTGTTCAATGTTTTTGACTCTTGTCAGTAAGTGCCATTCAGTTTTTGTAAAGTCTGCATTCCAAACAATGTCAACTTTGCATTACAAAAACCAAATGACACTTAATGACAACAGTCATTCTAGTCATAAGAAAAAGTGTCATTAATGTTCATATGTGTCATGTGTTATGTTATGTTTATAACATGATATAACACATGAGAGTACACAGAGTGACATGTTTATAACATGACATAACACATGAGATTATGTAGAGTGTCATGAGTCCTACGCCCCTACAAATGCACTCCGACACAGATAAACGCACACTTGTACAACTACACTTAGTGTGTCCTACCTTCTTTTTCTCACACAGACAATGCACATGCACAAACATACTCACACAGACACACACTCACACACACAGAGAGAGAGAGAGTGACAGCATTAGCTGGAGGCCCTGGGAGTGTTGTGCTCAGACTGTTGTACCACTTGATTCCACCAGAGGACAGTGGCGACCATGCAGAAAATAGCACACAGACTGCATCAGTCACTCATCCTTGATGCTTACAGACAGTCCTTTCACATGATGAATTACACACTCAGTTGGCCAGATTATGACCAACTCAGGCAGATGGGTAAAGAGTGATGGAGGCTGCAGAGCCTGTATAATGGCTGTGTACTGTAAATAACACTATGCTGTTTTGTTTTGGGGCAATTCCACGAAAAACAGACTTTTTTGTCACATCCATAACTGATGGGTACAGAGTGACAGAGGCTGGAGAGCCTGTATACTGGTTGTTTACTGTAAACAAACCCTGTTTATATTCATAGATTATGAGCTTAATAGTCAGCGCTTTGGTGTGGTATATGGTGTGGCAATGTGCAGTGGCTATGTGCAGGTGTCTGGTGTAGGATGTCCACCAGGGGGCAGTGCTGGGCGATGGGGAAACACTGAGGATATGACCATGGATTTCAACTTTACCCCAATAGAGCACACATTCCCAGTTTGTGAATCTCAGTCGGAATCTCTCTCTCTCTCTTCATCTCTCCCTCCCTCACTTTTATTTACACAAACATGAACACATGAACAGTAGACTTTGCAATCACAGTCATATATAATTCCATTCCACTCCATTATTAAGTCCTATCAATACACACACACACACATAACAAATACTTGAAGACATAACTGATAATACAACCATGTGCACCTTCAATGTGTGTGTGTGTGTGTGTGTGTGTGTGTGTGTGTGTGTGTGTGTGTGTGAGGGAGAGAGAGAGAGGACACAGCAAAGACCATCTGAGGAGCTCATTGAGGTGTAGAAGCAGCTGCATTATGGGTATTTTAGGAATGAATGTGTGTGAGTGAGGGAGACATGAGAGCAGCTGCATTTAGAGTACAGTGTGTGTGTGTGTGTGTGTGTGTGTGTGTGTGTGTTTATGTGTGTGTGTGTGTGTGTGTGTGTGTTCGTACACATATGCTTGACATAATGACGGATCAGGTGCATTTAAAATATTTTAAATGGTGTGTGTGTATGTGTGTCTGTGTGTGTGTGTTTGAGTATGTGTGTTAGGTTTCATCTAAAGAAAGAAAGAGTGTCCTCCCAGGATTTTCTGGCTGTAGGCTACATCCGGCAGGTCTAGCCTGAGGGCATCGAACACACACACACATACTGACAGAGATACTTTCACATGCACACAAATGCACTACTTAGATCCTAAGCATGTGTAATAAGCATGTGTAATAGTAGCCAGCTGGCTTGCAGTAGGTACAGTAATCTATCCTGTTGAGATGCCTACAGAGAGTAACTAGTAAAGGAACCCAGGGCTCAGGGGGGTTAGGGCACTAGTTAGGGAACCCAGTGCTCAGGAGGTTTAGGACACTAGTTAGGGAACCCAGTGCTCAGGGGGTTTAGGGCACTAGTAAGGGAACCCAGTGTTCAGGGGGTTTAGGACACTAGTAAGGGAACCTAGTGCTCAGGGGGTTTAGGGCACTAGTAAAGGAACCCAGTGCTCAGGGGGTTTAGGACACTAGTTAGGGAACCCAGTGCTCAGGGGGTTTAGGGCACTAGTAAGGGAACCCAGTGCTCAGGGGGTTTAGGACACTAGTTAGGGAACCCAGTGCTCAGGGGGTTTAGGGCACTAGTAAAGGAACCCAGTGCTCAAGGAGTTTAGGGCACTAGTTAGGGAACCCAGTGCTCAGGGGGTTTAGGGCACTAGTAAGGGAACCCAGTGCTCATGGGGTTTAGGACACTAGTAAAGGAACCCAGTGCTCAGGGGGTTTAGGACACTAGTAAAGGAACCCAGTGCTCAGGAGGTTTAGGGCACTAGTTAGGGAACCTAGTGCTCAGGGGGTTTAGGGCACTAGTAAAGGAACCCAGTGCTCAGGGGGTTAAGGACACTAGTTAGGGAACCCAGTGGTCAGGGGGTTTAGGGCACTAGTTAGGGAACCTAGTGCTCAGGGGGTTTAGGGCACTAGTAAAGGAACCCAGTGCTCAGGGACTTTAGGACACTAGTTAGGGAACCCAGTGCTCAGGGGGTTTAGAGCACTAGTTAGGGAACCCAGTGCTCAGGGGGTTTAGGACACTAGTAAAGGAAGCCAGTGCTCAGGGGGTTTAGGGCACTACTAAAGGAACCCAGTGCTCAGGGGGTTTAGGGCACTAGTTAGGAAACCCAGTGCTCAGGGGGTTTAGGACACTAGTAAAGGAACCCAGTGCTCAGGGGGTTTAGGGCACTAGTTAGGGAACCCAGTGCTCAGGGGGTTTAGGGCACTAGTTAGGGAACCTAGTGCTCAGGGGGTTTAGGGCACTAGTAAAGGAACCCAGTGCTCAGGGGGTTTAGGACACTAGTTAGGGAACCCAGTGCTCAGGGGGTTTAGAGCACTAGTTAGGGAACCCAGTGCTCAAGGGGTTTAGGACACTAGTAAAGGAACCCAGTGCTCAGGGGGTTTAGGACACTAGTAAAGGAACTCAGTGCTCAGGGGGTTTAGGGCACTAGTTAGGAAACCCAGTGCTCAGGGGGTTTAGGACACTAGTAAAGGAACCCAGTGCTCAGGGGGTTTAGGACACTAGTAAAGGAACTCAGTGCTCAGGGGGTTTAGGGCACTAGTTAGGAAACCCAGTGCTCAGGGGGTTTAGGACACTAGTAAAGGAACCCAGTGCTCAGGGGGTTTAGGACACTAGTAAAGGAACCCAGTGCTCAGGGGGTTTAGGACACTACTAAAGGAACCCAGTACTCAGGGGGTTTAGGACACTAGTAAAGGAACTCAGTGCTCAGGGGGTTTAGGACACTAGTTAGGGAACCCAGTGCTCAGGGGGTTTAGCTCCCTACCCGGCACACTCCACACTCCATGAATTTGGAGTGCGAATCCAAGTGAGTGAGAAGCCTGTTAGACACAATACGGTTCCACATACACCAGATAAGGACACCTTATAAGGACACACACACACACACACACACACACACAAACACATACACAGACACTTGCACACACAGACACACACACACATAGACATGCCCTTTGCTCATATAATACTGTACACACATACATTCCATCTTATAAGTATATAAGTAAGTCTAAATAAGTTTAAAGTTTAAAAAAATAATAAATTAAATAAATACAAATTGACCTATCCCCTTTCTTTAGACCTCCCATGCCCCAATACACATTGCTTGTGTACATTCTGATAGAGGTATCACATTGTGCAGAGTTTGATAGATGGACATTCAGGAAGATTGGATGGCGGTTTTACAGCCCTGACCTCTCCACACATGACTGATATACAGCCTATTAATTTTAATGCCAGAGCACTGCATTAATTTCCTGTAATCAGGGGTGGGGGGATTTCAAAACATGGCATCAGAAAAGCATGTCATATGGCTCACTAAAGGGATATTTTGGGGCAAATCTTGTTGGTCGAGGTTACCAATTACTGTAAATATGGAGAAGAATTTAAAAATTTAAAAAATGACACAACATAAACCAAAACGCTAACTAAATAGCTAGGGCCATTGAGCTTGTTTTTTTTTTTTTTTATTGGTCATTGGTCTCCAGTCTCTCTTTCTATGGCCTGTACATAGTACTACTGGTCTAGTATAATGTGACCAGACCTCTGAGATGAAAATGAGGAGAATTTCCCTGAATTTTCCTTGGGAACTAGGGACATTACAATTTCTACAGTCAATATCAGTAAAATTCAATTCAATTCAATTTTATTTATACAGCGCCTTTTACAATAGTATTGTCTCGTGGCGCTTCACAGAAGGAGCACCCAAGAGCAACAGGGGCAAGGAAAAACTCCCTTATGTTCAGTTAATCTAGGAAGAAGCCTTGGGCAGATCCACTACTCAAGGGGCTGACCCAACTGATGGGGGTCATGCAGAAAAATTACAATCAGTGGTAACCATGATTGGCTACAAGTTGCCAATGGTTTTAGCTGAGGTTCGTAACAGTTCATAATGGAGTGTTATCCCACTTTACATTATATGGTAGTCAGTCTATAGGTGGTTATCAGGAATTATGGCTGGACAATGTAGCAGTGGCCAGACATAGTGTCAAACTCAAAGGAGTGAGATGGGTCATGGGGGTAACATGAGTAATGTTTTTGCTTCAAAACTTGGGGACAAAGTGGGTTTTCTTGTATTTTACCGGGGACAGACCACCAAAATTGGGGACTGTCTCCAGAAATCGGGGTCATCTGGTCACCTTAGTCTAGTATTAATGGTCTCTATTTCCCTGTAGGACCATGACTGTAAAAATGTATATCATATATTTTTTTAACTATTTGCATGGTGCTGCCTAAAAACATTTATCTTGTAAACTCTAATATAATGGCCATTATATGTTGGAGTCAGAAGCAAACATAGAATCACTCCGGGATTCTAGGCACTCAGGTCTCTAGGCAGACAGAGGTATGAGACAGGCTTTTAAGCTTGATTTGAGCTGTATACGGTGCATTCTAAGAGAAGGTCAGTAGGCCACCAGTCTCTGAATACATCTGAGCAACCCGATATTTACATCTCGGCCTCGATCCAAGGACCAACATGCTGTTACGACGAAACACCCTGTGAGAAAACACTTCCAACCAGTTCCATGAATGAATTTTGTGATGAATTTGTGTTGTTCTGAGCTTGACATCAATTTTAATTGAGCACTGTTTGACATAGTATGAGGCAGTGATGGGTTGCGCGGCAGCTTTTTGTTTTTCCTCTTGAACTACATTACTACATGCTGTGCCTTAGGCCCTTAATATTAGGGGCTGGTTTACATGCATGGCCGTTGCCGCGGTGACCGAGTCTACAGTAGGTCAGTACGGTTCCTGCTGTGCACGCGCTTTTTGAGTCGCTCCCGAGGCGTGGTTCAGTAGGCTAGTGGGCCGCGTGTCAGCATGTGCAGAAAAACGGCCAGAAAAACAAGTCCCGCAGACTCGAAGCGCAGCCACCCTTCCAGCTCCACGATTTGCTGGCTGTCAGGCAAGCCGCGTCTCATTGGTTCGTCCCCCCGTCACACACATTTCAACTCGCTGGCCATCTTCCTGCTTGCAGCCCGTGTAATTTGTATTTGAGGAGGGGGAGAGGGCTCGGGTTTCGCGTTCGGGACGGAAAAGGGGAAGTAAATAATTTAAATGTCACAAATATCCCGTGAAGTATCACGGCAAGCGGCAAGCACCGACTCCAGCGCACCGCACCCTTCCAGGAGACGGTCCGAACGGGAAACCCCAATGGATATGCGGGGAACTTTCACCGTGTCTGCTCTTCTCCGTTCCCGTGCCTGCTCCTCTCCGGCTGTCTTTTGTTTTTGAGCATTAGTGCTTTAGCAAGCAGGCTAGCGGTGCTAACAACTTAACAGCCCAGGCTCATGTCAACCGACAACGACGTTGAGGTGGAGTCCTTGAAGTAACACTGTAGCCGTAACGTTACAAGTTATCCCGCTGAGCAGTACGCACACACGCACAGACACACACTCGGTGAAATGCGGTTCCGCATTCTGCATCTCATTTTCCACAGTTCGTAGTCGCCGTTATCCGAACAAAGGAGAAATGAACTTAGCGAAGCCCAGTCAATGTGTGTGACATTCACTACGGTTTCGGCGACAGAGAGAAGGACACTGGGCTTTACTCAGCAGACAAAAGGGCTTTGTCCGGGAGGTGGAATTCGTTGTGAGGACTATGGCATCGGTGAAATCTAAGACGGGACCGAACAATGAAAGCAGCCCGTACCGAGAGAGCGCACGGGCCAGCGCAGGTAGTCCCTCGCTGGTCGCTGGTGCCGCATCGCTTTCATTAACTAGTAGCAGAGCTTATTCGCTGGAAGACTTTGACACCATCGCTACTGTTGGTACGTCAATAGGTGTTATTTTGTTTTGTATTATTTTGTGATTATTATTATTGTTGTTGTTATTATTATTACTATACTATTACTATACTATTATTATTTTAAAAATAATGTGAGTTTATGTGTGATGCCTTATTTCTGTTGACCCCTCCCTCTCCCAATATGTGTGTGTGTGTATGTGCAGTGTATTTGATTTTTTTTTCACTGAACTTGTGAAGAGTCAGCAAAAGAAGAGTCAGGTGACCAGCTGCACCTGTGCCCTGCTCTCTCACACACACACACACACACACACACACACACACACACACACACACACACACACACACACTCCCTCTAGTTCTTGGCTCTATGAGCAGTGAGCATTGGATCAGTATAGTAGTCTGCTAGGTCTGACCCAGTAACAGCCTGGCTGCATCCTAACCCTCTACAGCCCGATCACACTCAGTAATGATCAGAACCAAAAGTCAGAAAGCAGGAGTAGAAGTGCTGGCAGGACCATAAACTAAGTAACAAGACCTGGTTTAAGGTCCCAGAAGCACTGTATTAACCATACATGTACTGATCCTTTGTCACGTATAGCTACTAAACTGGATTCCTGTGAAGTGTGTGTTTGTGTGTGTGTGTGTGAGGGAGAGGTTTTGCGTGTGTCTAACATGGAATGCCTGACTATTCTTTGTAAGATGACACACACACACACACACACAGAGAGAGCTCCAACATTCTTTGACTGGCAAAGACAAGGCATACAAACACACAGGCAGCTCTGGCACTTGGCGACTGATATAGCCTTACACACACACACACACACACACACACTCTCTCTTACACACAGGTATCTCTGACAATCATTGACTGTTATCACACCTCCAGCTGGTGGTGATGGGGTCTATTCTTGGTGTAAAAGTGTGAAAGAGTGAGTGAAAATGAGAGAAATCTCACACTGTGCAATATAGTGTGTGTGTGTGAGAGAGAGAGAGAGAGAGAAAGAGGGAGATGTTTGTGTGCATGAATTGTGCATAGGTGTGTGTGTGTGTGTGTGTGTGTGTGTGTGTGTAGTGCTCTCTGTGTCTAGCCTATCTGGAGTCTAGCTGACTGGTAGCTGACTGATGTCTGATAATGAGCTCATAATCAGCAGCACTGGTATGATTAACATAGAGGCACCACACACGCACACACACACTGTACTTCGAGCAAACATTCTCGTGTACTTGTACACTGTGCACACACACACACACACACCACACACAGGGCAGGCAGTGGCTACAGTGTGTGACCTGCAGTAGTGTTGCATGCCAGCCAGGTTTGTGACTTGTGGATTATGGTCTGGTGGTCGTCATGACTACAGTCTGATCAGAGCTGGTCACCTTGTCCAGAGTGAGTTCCACTAACTGACAGACAGAGTGACCAATCACAGAGTTGTCCTGTTGACTGACAGGCAGAGTGGTCAATCACGGGGGCCTGGCTTGGTGAATTGTGAAGGAAGATGAGCAGCAGAGATTCTGAGTCACAGAATCACAGCTGCATGTAGAGGGGTAACACACACACTCACACAAACAAGGTCTTATGCATCACAGGGAGGAACACACACACATCCAACACCACTCATCATTTTTCTCCCACTGCCACTATGACAGTCAGAGATACAGACACACACTCACACACACACACACACACACACACACACCATACTACTCATCTGTACTTTCCCATTGCATCATTACAGACACACACTCAAACTCACACACACACATAGTCACACAGATCTACACAGTTGCTTAGATATGCACAGTATGTTTACATAGACACATACAAAATTGTAAACACAAACGTACACAGACACAAACACAGTTGGAAAGATACATGTACGGATGCACCATACACATACATACACTCACACACTAACACACAGTTACAAAGACATACACATGTGCACGCACACACACACAGACACACTGGCTAGTCTTCAGGGGATTCTCAGTACCACACCCTCAGTGCCCCACCCTGTCTGAGTTGTGTGAGTGTATCACACACACATTCACACACACTCAAGCCTTGATCAGGTGATGCAGCCTGACCCAAAATGACCCGGGGCCAAGGCAGACCTTAGAAATGTGTGACCAGAACACACCTGCCTAGGCCTGCCTTCACCAGTCGGCTTGTACCTCTATTTGCCTGCACCTGCTGTAGTGGGTACTGTTGAGCCAGCACAGAGCGAGTGTGAGTGTGTGTGTGAGTGTGTGCGGCCGTGAGAGAAACTGAGAGGGCCTGGCAGTGATGCTGTAGAGTTCTACCGTGGAATGTGCCACTACATGGAGTGGTTGGTCCGAACATCCGGTTGGTCTCGCACACACACATACATATACACTCACTGGAAAGTGTTAATGAGTGGAAAGCGGGTCGGCAGAGGCTAGTGAACTGTGATTCATCCACATGAGGCCTCATTTACACACACACACGTGTGCACACATAAATACTCACACTCTGGCCTATGGGGTTGTATTAATGCTCCTGAACCATTCTGTAGGTTGTTCTCTTTCTTGCACTCTCTGTTTTTGTGTGTGCGTGCTTTTGTGTGTGTGTGTGTGTGTGTGTATGTATGTGTGTGCATGCACTGACTGAGTTGACTGTGAGGAGAGCCCAAGTGAAATCAGAGCCTATCTCTCTCTCTCTCTCTCAGTCTCTCACACACACACACACACACACACACATACACACATAGGTGTGCCCTTTTCTCCCACTCTCCCAGAGGGATACCCAGAGAGATCATTCTGCAGCAGCTGAGCCGTGGGTGTGTGTGTGTATGTGTGTGTATGTGTGTGTGTGTGTGTGTGTGTGTGTGTGTGTGGGCTGGGGGGAGGGGGGCATTTTCTATACAGTCTAGTTCTTCATGGTGTGGCAGCATGCAGTAGAGAGACTCTCATACACTCTTGTCCATTTTCTTCCTGTACACACACACACACACAGCCACCCCATCCACAGACACACATACTGAGTACTGTATAATATAATTGATGAACAGACAATAACATACACATGCACACATTCTGCTGTAGATAGAGGCAGTGAGAGAACACTGACTGCTGGTGTTCTGTAAGGTCCTGCAGTTGTTGGGGTGACTCAGTGGTATTGTCATGATGACCTCTCTGTGATGGCCTGTGCATTATTGCACGAGTGTCTACTGTTGTCTAGAGGGACTGTGTCCTGCAGTGGTGACATCACTGTCAGTACGTTCACATGTACCAGAGAAAATCCAATTTTTGCTTTGGTGCGGCTAAAATCGAACTTCTAAAATGCACCGTAGTCCGGCTGAAATCAAACCGACCGGCCTACTCATAATCGAGCTAAGACACACAGATAATCTGATTGGAATTGCATTTCTCCCAGCTGACTGGCAGACAGCAGCTAAGATCGAACTGACACACCCCCCTCGAATGACGAAGACACGGTGAGGTCGGTAAATGGGTTCTGGTAACAATGACAGCTGCTGGCAACAACTGCTGGCTTGTGTACATGGGCGGCCTGTGTCTCACATGCAAAACAAAGAAAAGTAAAGTATGTACCAAACGTACCTACAGTGCTGCAGAGTGGCCATCTCTCCTGCTCATATTCCCATCAAATATCGCCATAGTCTTCAAACTTACATTGAAAGCTTGTGGTTTAGCATAACATCTTTGGATTAGCCATTAGTAGAGAGTAAAAGAATTAGCCACAACTAGGCTGGACGTGAACAGGAGTATATTGCCACCTACTGTCACGGAGTCAAACTCACTTTGGTCAATAATTTGGTTTTCTTCCCATGCATGTATACTCAGATTACTTGGATCCTCCAGTTAAATCATTTGCTCGGATATTGCCAATAGTTCGATTTGGATGTGCATGTACATGTACTGAGTGATGGCCTGCACCTTATTGTTCTAGTGTCTACTGGTGTCCAGGGGGACTGTGTCCTGCAGTGGTTTAAATATCTGTGATGTCCTGTCAAGTTTATGTCGCAGTGATGGCCTGTGATGGCGATATGTTGCACTGGTGACGTCTGGTGAGGTACTGTTCGTAACATTGTATGTAACAGGTGGCAGCTAGCCTAGCTGGGCTCACCTTCTGATCCAGGCTCCCTCCCATTAAGCACATGCTACACCGATGCACTGGGCTATAACTGAGGTCAAGATCTGTGGAATGCATTAGTCAAGTAATATAGCCTAGTGACATCAGAGTATGTGAAAAATGCCCATATCGTCATCTGGGCTAACTCCAGTCTAAGATGCAGTCGATGCTCAAGTTTGAGTCTAAGGCTGCTCAAGTACATCAGCGCTCAAGTCCAAGTCAAGTCCTTAAAACTGGGGCTCAAGTTAGACCGTGGTGGTCTGCACTGCATTGCAATGGTGGGCTGGTGTCCTGTGTCCTGCAGTAGTCGATGCTCAAGTGGTGAGTCTAAGGCTGCTGCATTGTAATCAGTGCAAGTCCTGGTCAAGTTCTGTGTCCTGCATTAGTTACGACTCTGTGATGGTCTGCACTGCATTGCAATGGTGGGCTGGTGTCCTGTGTCCTGCAGTAGTGACGACTCTGTGGTGGTCTGTGCTGCATTGTAATAGTGTGTGCTGGTGTTCTGTGTCCTGCATTAGTGACGACTCTGTGATGATCTGCGCTGCATTGTAATGGTGGACTGGTGTACTGTGTCCTGCAGTAGTGACGACTCTGTGAAAGTCTGCACAGCATTGCAATAGTGCGTGCTGGTGTCCTGTGTCCTGCAGTAATGACCACTCTGTGATGGTCTGTGCTGCATTGTAATAGTGTGTGCTGGTGTTCTGTGTCCTGCAGTAATGACCACTCTGTGATGGTCTGTGCTGCATTGTAATGTTGTGTGCCAGTGTCATGGTGCACAATATTTTATAGTGGTCCAGAGCTGAGATGGCCTGTGTTGTGGTGTCCTTGGGGGTCTGTGTCCTGCAATCCTCCAGTCCCTGTCCAGCAGTCTAGCTACTAGTCGATGGGCTGCCATGCTGTGTGTGTCCTGCTGTGTGATGGACTGTGTCTAACAGTGGTCTTCGGCTTTGTGATGACCTGGGTTGCACTTGGTTGCTCTTTGGTGACATGTTCTGCAGACTCCTGGCTGCCTGTGCCTTCTGAAAAAAAAGCTACAACACCTCAGGGACAGCCAGTGGAAACAGCTCACTAAGTACAGAAACATACATACAACTCATTTTAGTGTCGAGTGGATTATCTGTGTGTGTATGTGTGTGTGTGCTTCTCTGCATATGTGTGTAAAAATGTGTGTGTGTGTATCTGCTTGTGTGTGAGCATGTGTGTGTGTTTGTTTGTGTGGTTAATGTGCTTATCTGATGTTGTTATTGTCATTAAGGCCATAAAGGAAATGGCTTGTCTGAGATGAATCCAGATAATGGTACGAGAGCCGGCAGAGTGTACACCACTCAGAACTGGGCTAGGCTCAGTGGCTCAAGAGTAGGGCGGGCAAATAATAAAAAACTAAACTGGGGGGGGGTTAAGGAACCTGGCTCTCATGCAGGTAGCCTGGAAAATTGTGGGTTCAAATCCTGGCTGCCACCATTGTGCCCTTGAGCAAGGCACTTAGACCTAAGCTGCTCTAAGGGAGACTGGCCCTGATGTAATTGATAGTTGACAAATATGTAAGTTATGCTAAATGCATAAATGTAATGTAAATGTAATGTGTGGTGTGGTTCAGTGAAAGTGGGGGTTTTTTAGATGGGGGTGGGGGGGATTGAGACTGAGGTAGGAACAAGTTACAGACTGTCATGCCTTAACATTGCTAAATGGAGGTAGGGGATATTTTACACTGAGGGAGGAACATAGTTCAGTGAAGAGGTATTTTCTGTAGTTGCTGTCCTGTGGTGTGTGTTCTGGATTGTGTGACATTAGCACTTGAGTAGACACAGAATCACGGGGTATGTAAACTCCAAGGGTGTGTAAGGTGTGGCTGGGGTGGTTCTGGCTTAAATGCAAATGGAAAATGTGTGTGCAAGTGTTTGTGTGTGTGTGGGTGTGTGTAGGGGGGTGTGTTTGCAAATACAAACTGGATGCTTTGAGTTCACAGCCTTAACTAACTTAAGTTCTCTGACCTCAAAGACTTGTGTGACTTTCATTACACACACACGCACACACACACAAACTATGGTTGTTCAGATATTGAAGTAAGAGGTCCCTAGAGTAGACTACAACAAACCCAGTTTAACACACACACATTCTTACACATTGCACCTCTTCTAGAGAACACACACCCACACACACACTATGGTTGTTCAGAAATTGAAGTAAGAGGTCCCTAGAGTAGACTACAACAAACCCAGTTTAACACACACACATTCTTACACATTGCGCCTCTTCTAGAGAACACACACCCACACACACACCTATGGTTGTTCAGATATTGATGTGAGAGGACGACATGGCGACCCTAAAGTAGACTATGCTATGCTAAACACACCCAGTTTAGCATAGACACAATCACACTGCACCTCTCCTGGAAGACACACACACACAGTGGCAGTGATTTTGTCCTGATAGACAAAAAACATAAACATGCAATTCTTTGTCTGTAAAAGGATTCTGTAAAAGGATTTCTATGATAAGTATGAGGTTGCACTGTTGACAGTGATGTCATAGTCACACATCAGAATAGCTGTAGTGTAGATGCATTGACATCACAATTACACCAAAACTAAACACTGCAGTGGATGCAGTGATGTCATAATGACACCAGCATAACTGCAGTGTAGATGCAATGATGTCACAATTGATGTCATAATGATTCTAGAACAGCTGCAGTGGACACATTGATTGATGTCACAACAGAATAGCATGCAAGGGAGACCAGCCCATTTACTACATTTACATGCAGTTACGTATCCAGAATATGAGGCTTATCCCAGTTTTGATCATGTTCACACCTGCCTACGCAATATAACGTAAAATCAGGTGAATCTGTTACCATCTACAATGCACAGGCATCAATACATGTGTACACACACACACAGACACATTGGAGAATCAGTTGAAGCCAAGACACAGACTGACCCAATTACAGGGAACCCTGAGCCACATGGCTGATGAAATCATCCGGACACCGGCCCACAATTTGTGTGTGTGTGTGTGTGTGTGTGTGTGTGTGTGTGTATGCGTTGTGTCTGTTTTTGGAAGGCTGTGACTGTCTATGCCTGAAAGTGTGTGTATGTGTGTGTGCGCGTGTGTGTGCATTGTGTCTGTTTTTGGAAGCCTGTGACTGTCTATGTCTGAAAGTGTGTGTATACGTGTGTGTGTGTGTGTGTGTGTATTTCTCTTCTCTCTTTTTTTTTCGTGTGAGTGTGTGTGTGTGTGTGTGTGTGTTTGTCCATGGAGAGTGGAGAGGAAAGTAGGCCATTCATGTGTTTCCTAGTATGTGTCTCCTCCAGTTTGGGGGTGTTTTTTTAAACAATGCTGTCTGCTACAATGTCACTCGTCAACACACACATCAGGAGCCACAACACAGAACACACACACATACACACATGTATTGATACTGCATGTGTTGAGGATTGTGTGTGTGTGTGTGTGTGTGTGTGTGTGTGTGTGTGTGTGGTCTGAGTTATCAGATAAGAGTTGCCCCTAAAACACAAATCTCAGTTTCACACATCACACAGCCTGTAGTGGCACACTCTCCCCTCAGGCCTCACATACACATACACACACACACACAAACACAAACACACACACAGACACAGGATGTGGTGTTACTATGTGAAGTGATGCTGTTATGTGCTAGGATGTTTCTGGACACACGTATTATATGTGCACTTTTGTCTGTGTGTGTGTGTGTTTCTACAAGCTTCCGGCAAGGACACTTTGAGATACACCAGCTCATAGGTCAGCTCAGTTGAACATGCATGTTGTATCTAAAATAGTCCAGCAACATGGCTGCACACACACACACACACACACACACACACACACACACACACACACACACACACAGCTTGCACTGATAGCACTGATAAAGGTCTACATATAATATGTGTACAGAAACATATTATATATTTCTTTTCTTTCTTGCACATGCACACACACACACACACACACAGTTTTTCACTTTTTCTCTTCTTTCTCTCTCTCTCTCTCTCTCTCTCTGTCTTTCACACGCACACACACACACACACACACACACACACACACACACACACACACACATTCTCCAGGCCCCTTACCCTGGCTGGAGGATAAAAAAAGTCACCTCTTGCGTATTGTTTACAGCCAGTGCTAAGTTGCCATGGAGACACAGCAGGCTTTGACAAAGACTCCTTGTCCTCACAAGGTGATTGGCTTTTGGAGAGACAGGGAGAATATGGTGTGTGTGGGTGTGTGTATGGTAGGTAAGAGGTAGGGTGTGAGTTTCTGTGAGACAGAGAGTGCACAAGTGCTGGTTGCGTAAATTAAGCTTACATTCCACTCAGGCCAGTTCATGGGCGGGGCAGAAAGGTTCATGTTCTCCTTTGTTTCACACATCTCTTTCTCTTTTCTCTCCCTGCTCTCTTGCCTCTTTTTCTCTCTTTTTTGTCAGTTTCTCTTCTTCCAGTCCTTCTGTCTCTTTCTTTCATTCAGCTTTTCTCTCTTTTCTTCATGTTTTTCTGTATCTGTCTGTTTTCTTTCCCTCTGTCTTTCTTTTCTGTTGATCGTATTTTGTCTTTGTGTTTTTTCTCTATCTGCTCTGTTTGTCCTCCCTCTCTTCCTCTCCTCGTCTCAGCCTGTGTTCTATGCAGTATGTAACATTACACACATATGTGGACACACACACACACACACAGGTTCTCAGAGGAAGAGGTCAAGGGGTGTGTATGCACATCATTCTTAACCACATAGACTGTAGAAGTATGTGTGACTCAGTATGTCAGTGTGCTGGGCGAAGCTTCAGATATTGACACACACACACACACACACATACACGCACACACACACACACACACACACAAACACAAAAGACTGCATCGTGCTTAACTCACCGATGTGGTATGTGTCATTCAGCAGTGCATCGGATCAGACTGCAAAGAGCAGTTAGAAACAGAGACTACAAATAAAACACACACACACTCTTTTCTCTCTCTCTCTCTCTTTCTCACAAACACACACACATACTCCCTCTCTCTCTTACACACACACACACACTCTTTTCT
>JAIFZK010000088.1:1092500-1095000 GCA_027481765.1 Tenualosa thibaudeaui
ATATTTGGATTAAGAGAAGGAGTAGTGTGTGTGATAGAGTGTGTCCATGTGTGTGTATGAGGGAGAGAGTGCGTGTATGAATGTGTAATAGAAAACACTGTGTGTGTGTGTGAGCGAGAGAGAGTATATTTGTGTAAGAGCACTGTAAATGTATGTGTGTGTATGAGAGAGAGGAAGGGTATATTTGTGTAAGAAAAAGAGCTCTGTAAGTGTGTGTGTGTGTGTGTGTGTGTGTTTGTCAATCAGAGGTCTACTGTTTCCTGTGAGTGAAATCTCACACAGGGGTTCCACTGCTGTGGCCCACCCTCTCTGATCCTGCCGACACAAACATCCAACAAAGGTCACAACCTCAGGGGTTGCCACAGCGATCCACCCTGTTCCGCCTTAACATGGCATAAACTAAGAGAGTAAGCAACCCTCGGGGAGATGAGTGTGTGTATGTGTGTGTGTGTGTATGTGTGTGTGAGAGTGTGTGACTGAACACATTATACTTCTGTTCAAGAGGTTAGGTACTGTGTGTCTCAAATTTTCCTGGGTATTTGCTGAGCATTCTGCTGTGTACACATGCAAACGTGTGTGTGTGTGTGGTGTTTGTGTGTGTGTGTGTGTTTTCTTAGAGGTCAGGTCTCAGTGGAAACTTCAGACCCGTACAGGTTATCCTGGCTTACATGTTACCGTGACAACTCACTAACTCCCCACTCAGTGTGATGGCAGATCCTAATCTCTTCTTCTTCAAAACATCTCTTTCTCTCCTTTCCTCTCTCTCTTTCTTCTCCATGTCTTTCCCTCCTACACTTTCTCCTCTCCATGCCCTCCTCTCTCATTTCCTCTCCTCTCCCTCCCTCTCTCTCCCTTCTTTCTTCTTTCCTCTACTCTCTCCCATTTTCCCTTTCTTTCCCTCTTTCTCTCCTCTCCCTTTTCACCTTCCACATTTTTCTCACCTTCTCTCTATCTCTCTTTTTCCGATCTTTCTTCTCTCTCACATTCTCTCTCTCTGTCTCTCTCTGTCCCTGTCTCTGTCATCTGTCCCTCTGTCTCTCTATGTGTGTAGTGGAATGTTGGCTCTGTGTTCCTGGTTACATAAAGTTTTGAGTCCATCTGTCTGTCTGTACCTGTCTGTCTGTCTGTCTGTTTGTTGCGTAACTCAGGAAACCAAGAGTTTCTCTGAGAGTATAGCATTCCCTGTCCACCTATCAACACCTGCACACACACACACACACACACACACACACACACATTCATACACCACATGTGTCATGCCAGCAGGTGTAGATTAGGTTTACTCTTTTTGACATTCAGGCACTCACATCATAATATACAAACACACACACACACACACACACACACACACATCAATCTTTGTGTACTCAGCATGTGGTATCATTCTCTACGCCCCATTCCAACATCCCTCATTTAAAAAGACTGGCCAGCAGAGATCTGTGTGTGTGTGTGTGTGTGTGTGTGTGTGTGTGTGTGTGTGTGTGTGTGTGTGTGCGCACTTCGGTCTGTACCTGTGGTATTTCCTTTGCCCCATGTTCCTGGCATGAAGACCAGTAAGATTTTTAGCAGCCGGACCCTCAACTCATCCCTGGCTCACACACACACACACACACACTCCCACACACACATCTCTACACATACACAAACACACAAACTCACAAATGTACAAACATGATGATTCTTAGGCACACACAAGCAAACACACACAGTGAGTGCTAGGTGAAGATAAAACTCTGTGCCTTTTTCACTCAACACCTGCGTTCTCGTGATATACACTCTTTCCCCCAATACATACACATCCATAAACACAACATACACACACACACACAAGGAACTTCCTTGTCTCTTGTAGATGGTTGCTTCCAACTCAAAGCCTCAATGTCTCCCTCCTCCATTTAACACCTGAGAACATTGAACTCTCTCTCTCACACACACACACACACACACACGCGCGCACACACACACTCACTCACTCTCTTTTTCACTCTCTCATGCAAACACAAATTCAAACCTGAAACAACACTTTCTCACACACACTGAAATGTTGAGGACGGATGTAAAGACAGACAGATACAGGAGATAGACACATGGTCAGAAAGATGCATGACAGATGGTTGTGAGGGTGTGTGTGTTTGTGTGACACAGAAATGTGTGTGTGAGAGAGTGTGTGTGTGAGAGAGAGAGAGAGAAAGAGAGAGAGAGACGTGTGTGTGTGTGTGTGTGTTTATGAGAGAGAGGCCAGTGGAGGTGAGCTGTGGGTGGACGTCTCAGGTGTAGAACTACAAGGGTGGAGTTGGCTAGGTTATGTAAGATACGTGTGTGTGTGTGTGTGTGTGTTTGACTTAATGACTCCACCAGTAGTAGCTCTGAAGAACAACTCAACATTGCAGCTGCAGTTTCAGACTCAAAGCAATACACACACACACACACACACACACACACACACACCAAGCAGCTCATAAACATACACACACACAGGTGTGTAAGGTCACTCACACAC
>JAIFZK010000088.1:1100000-1102500 GCA_027481765.1 Tenualosa thibaudeaui
CATGAAAGTACAATATCCAAAACCCCAAAGATTTTTTTTTTAACTGAGAAATGAGTTCCCATTGGCCAGTGGTCCATTTCAAGTGACCCGTTTAATTGGGCCAGAGGTATGTGCAAGAAGGCCTTTTTTTTTTTCAACCGAGTGACAAGTTGTTTCATATGAGCATTAGCATGCCTGCCCCACCCCCATTTGGCCAGTGAGCCTATGGATTGCAAGCAAACCTATGAGTCTTCCTTTTTAGGCCACATGTGTTGTATTTTCCCCAAAGTCAGCAATGTTTGTTTGTCAGTTTGTCTGTTTGTTTTGTGTTAATTATTTTTAATTATGTTTCACTTTTTGAGTGAATATTTTTATGGTCAAAATTTATTTTTTAACCTATCTCTCTTGGCCTTTTGTGCAAAGATTGTATTTTATTTATGTTTCAGCAAAAAAGAAAAAATCCAAATCAAAGTGCTATGGACTCCATATTATCATAAACCCAGCGTACCAAACTTTTGTACTCAATGCCTTGTTTCTACTGGAAGTATTTAATTTGAGCTGGTTGTCTGTGTTGCCAGTAAGGCAAAGCTGGTTTTGGGATGGGGAGTGTTTTGGATGATACACACATTCACATACTGGTACAATTAAATATTCACTTTTGTGTCAAATCAGTCTTCCTTCCTGGCTCTGGCTCGCTCTCTGTCTGACGAATTCCAATGGTGTGTGTGTGTTTATGTTAGTGGTGTGTATAAGAGAGAGAGAGACAAATTCATCAGTGTGCGATAGGCTATCAGGGTTTCCGCTGAGTCTGAAAAAGACTAAAATTTAAATATATGAATTTAAGGACTTAATAAAATTGTACATACTGTAATTTCCTGATTATTAACCAAGGCTAATACATTGATTTTGTAAATTTTCTTTATCTATGAGGTTTACACATGAGTGAGGGCTGTATACAGGGCTATAGGGCTATATATCATTCTACTTGATCTGATCTGATTGAGATTCAATAGGTTTATATTTAATAAACTGGTTAATATATGGGTGAGGTTTAAGTTACATTTTGTTTGCATAAAACACTGACCTGAGGTTTATACATGGTGCGGCTTATATTGGGGAATTGTATAGCGTAATAGTAATAGGTTGAAAATACATTTAGTGTTGGTTTTAGATTCATCTGTGGATGTAGAATCCATAGTTTAATTCATTTCAAATTTCAAAACCTCCCTGCTCACAACACCTGTTTCCTAGAGCCATAAAACGATAGCTCTGTACATTTCTCCAATGAATCAAACCAACTTTCGCTAATTGGTTGATTTACTTTGCTACTTCTTCTGGGATTAGCTTTTTCTTTCTTTCTTCCTTCCTTTCTTTTTTTGCAGTAATGTGGTGTCTAGTGGGTCTAAAATTTAACTCATAATGGTCATAAAAGTCTTAAATTTAACTTCTTGACGCCTGCAGAAACCCTGTATGGCGTGTGTGTGTGTGTGTGTGTGTGTGTGCGGGCGCAAGTGTTTGACTGACAGGGTAGATTTCCTGACTCCAGATTTTAAGATTTTAATATTATAATATTATATAACCACGAGACTAAACATTTATGGATTCTCCCTGCACTGCAGCCAAAATACATGTGTGCACTTCTCTCTCTCTCTCTCCCTCTCCCTCTGTGTGTGTGTTATCTGGTCTGACACACTGCAGGGATTGCGGGCCTTTCTCCCCCGTGCACACACACACAGACACACACTATACTATTCACCATCACGTCAGTCAAACACACACATCAAACACATGCTTAAAATCATATTGTGCTTGAATGACAGAAGTTCATATAGGCAATAACTGACCTTGTCTGTCCTGTGTGTGTGTGTGTGTGTGTGATCTGTTCACTCCTTTTGTGAAAAACTGGGTGAATGGGTGAACAAGTGTATGTATTGGATGTGTCAGTTTGTGGTGAGTGTCTGTGCATGTTTGCATGCACATGTGAGTGTGTGTGTGTGTGTGATAGAGATTGTTGATGGCTCCCAAGGGGGGCATGTGGAATCTGGAGATGGTAGAGAGAGCAACATCAACACACACACACACACACAGAGAGCTCTGTAAGCAAGGGCACAGTCATCTTGCATGAACAAAAATGTCTGCAGACTTGCAAGTGAACCCTACATTCTCAGCCTGTGACATCTGTGTGTGTGTGTCACAGGAAAACCTCAAGGATAAACAGAACTTCCAGAAAATGTATGAATGTGTGTTTGAGTGTGTTTAGCGGGTTTTTATCAGCAATGGACTGAGAGATCCATGTCAGCAAGACCAGATGCTCCTAAGTAACTGGTCCTGTGTGTGTGTGTGTGGGTGTGTGCGTGTGTGTATATCTGTCTGCAACAGGTCATCAAAGATTTCTGAATCTGTTGTTTGTGAGCGGGAGAGATAGGTCATTTAGAACACACACACACACACACACACAACAGTGGTCCTCTGCTGCCTGTAAAGTTAATTTCCAGCTTCTCAGGAACGCTTGTGTGTGTGT
>JAIFZK010000088.1:1107500-1155000 GCA_027481765.1 Tenualosa thibaudeaui
ACACACACACAGTCAATCACCACATAAACAGACATAAAGGGAAAAGGGGACATATCTTACCACACACACTAGCAATAGTGTGTGCCTGTGTGCGGGGGTTTAACATATTCAACAGGCAGAGTTCCATGTCACAACAGGGCAGCTGTCTGATGTCACGCCTTCACTGTTCGCCTTCACAGCTTCACTTCACTGTTCTGCACACAGTTTTCTGAGTGTGTAAGCACAAAAGCAGAACTTTGATCAAACTGATTAATTCACAGTTCAAAACAAAAAACAGAAGGCTAGGAGTTTGAGACATTTGTTATTTATTTTGTGTGTGTGTGTGTTTGTGTGTGTGTGTGTGTGTGTGTGTGTGTGCTTACTCTCTGTGTATGTGTGGGTGTGTGTGTGTACTATTAAAGAGGGTATGTGTCAGAAAATAAAAACCCCAGAAACAGCAATAGAATGTGAAGAAACAATCCTATTGATGTAATGCAAAACGTTGTCCAGACACCCACTGAACTTAGCATGCAAGCACTGAGTCAGCTGCATCATGTTAGTGATTAATGGCCGTTGAGGTGTCCCGATATAGGAGAATAATGGGAGAGGCAGACACGAAGACTGAAGTCCATTATTCCCCTGTATCAGGACACCTCGGCGACCATTATCCTGCTTATCACCCGGTTACCAGAATTATATTTTATATTTATGTAATTATTTTCTTTAGTAATCTCAAAAAAAAACACTAGTTTGTAGTTTTGGTGTAGGCTTCATGGGAAAGTAGATCCACAAGTTTGCTTACTATTGTTAGTTACCACCCTAAAAAGCATTGATATGGAACGGTGATTAAACTTTTTTACCAGATATATGTCATAGGTGTCCAGTTATCAGGGAATAACAGACACCCTGTTAGCCAATCAGAAAACACAAGTATTTAATTTCTACGGGTGATAAAATATCACATTGGACCACGTGTTGCTGCTGTATCATAGACGCTGCAAGAGAATTTCAAAGTTGTGTTCAAGATCATTGGAATTCCATGAAAATGCCACACATCACTCATAACTGTGTTTCCTAACTCTGGCTAGGCTTCATTTCTCATTAGCCGGTTATGATCAGTACGTGTTGGGATGGGACCAGTGGATGCTGTATAGAAATAACTTTGAGTCCAGACACAGTCTGTTTGGTTCTGGATCATTGCAATTTCCTCATTCTACTGTCGTCCTGTTCCGCTGTGTCTCCTTGGCTGTCTTGTGAGTTGGAATAGCATTAGCCGATCGAACTGTGTGTGTGTGTGTGTGTGTGTGTGTGTGTGTGTGTGTGTGTGTGTGTGTGTGTGTGTGTGTGTGTGTGTGTGTGTGTATTTGTGTGTGTGTGTGTGTGTATGTGTGTGTGTCTGTGTGTCTGTGTGTATGTGTGTGTGTGTGTTTGATGATTCCATGCAGCACTGTAGCCCCCACCTTACTTGGAGGAAAAGGGAGGAAGGAGTGCATTACCTTAATATCCGCACCATACACACACACACATACACACATACACATACACACACACATACACATACACATACACATACACATACACATACACATACACATACACACACACACACACACATACACACAAACACACACACACACATACACATACACACACACACACACATACTCTGCACAAACACAAACACTCACAACACAAACATACTCTAAACTCTACACAGACACACACACTACACATTCTCTACACTCTGCATGGACACACATACGCACACACACACTGCCCCCCTCCCCCTGAAGGTGGTCCTTCAATCCCCTTTCCATCTGCTGTTGATCCCTCTGTGCCTCTCACTCACTCTCTCACATACACACACACAAACACACACACACACACACACACACACACACACACACACACACACACACACACACAGACCCTGTGCCTCTCCTGCAGGCAGCATATGGAGTAGTTTAAGAGCTCATCCAAAACTCACTCACACACACACACACATACATGTAAATGTACACACACACACACATACACACACACACACACAAATACTGTATGCACACATACACACACACTCACACCATCTATTCCATGTGTCCAAATCTCCGGTGCGGCCTTTCCTGTCCAAATGCATATTTCTCAGTGATGAAATATCAGTCTTCCAATGTTACGCAAGCACCTGTCTGCAGTGACCACAAATGTACCACTCTCTCTCTCTCCCTCTCTCTCTCCACTCTCCCCCTCTCTCTCCGCTCTCCGTCTCTCTCTATCTCTGTCTCTCTCTGGTAGAAAGTTACAAGAGACAGAAAACTTTCTAAAATCTCTTCCTTAAGGCTACGTTTATACAGATATATATTTATACAGATATACAGATATATATTTATACAGATATATTATCCTCCTCTGTTAAAAAATAAGTCCTTTCACTCAACAAATGTCAAACAAATAGATAACCATCTAGAGATCTGAAAACCAAAGAGGGGCTGTCACGTCCCAATGCTAAAACTCTGAGTTCCCCTTCTACTCAGTGTCTGAAGCCATAGCTTTCAGAGATCACCAACCTGGCCGGAGTTTTCAAAAGTAGCCGGTAGATGACAGCTGCAACCACATAAATAAATATTTGTTTTTATACCCAACCATGTGTAAACAATGCCTAAAACTCTGTAGTTCTGTACAACATGAGTTTATTGAGGTGCATGAATAAAGAAGAATAGAATACCAGTTACAATCTTCAACAGAGAATATGTGCAAGTGTGTGTGTGTGTGTGTGTGTGTGTGTGTGTGTGTGTGTGCATTCATGTGTGTTTTCCATGTAGACCTTGTAAACATCTGGACTGTTAATTAATCTGTCTGTGTAACTGTGTTTTTGTCATCAAACCTTCTGAAAACACGACATTACATAATAGCTCACAGCACACACACACACACACACACACACCGTACCAACTCATAGCTGGGGCATGTCAAATCAACATGTTAATTTGAATGCAAATAAACTGTCAGAGCTCAGCTGTTATCAGACGAGCTGCACATACTGCTCAAACTGACAGCCTTTGAGGGGCCTGACACTATCAGTTGTCCGATAGGCACTCACTGGTTGAGTTTGTTATGGCCTGTTGAGGTCTGTTGTAGAATTTGCTGCAGTACGTTGGAGTCTGTCTGTAGTCTGTCATGATGTTGGATGTAATATGCTGCAGTCTGTGGGAGTCTCTTATAGAGTCTGCTGTCGCCTGTAGTCTGTTGTAGTGTTCTGCAAAGTTGGTACTTCAGTCTGTAGAGTTTGTAAATTGCGTGTTTCAGTGGTGTGTATGTGGTGTGTTTTGGTGTAGTGATGTGATGCGTTTTGCAATGGAGTATTTGTGGAAGTGGTGTGTGTGTGTGTGTGTGTGTGTGTGTGTGTGTGTGTGTGCGTTTTGCTTATGAAATGGACGTGTTTTGTAGTGTGTGTTGCTCTTGTGTGTGTCTTGATGTGTAGCACTGTTATGTGTGTTGTGCTGTGTGTGTTGTGGTGGTGTGTGTGTTGTGGTGTTGTATGTGTGTGTGTGTTATGTGTATTGGTTTCTTATGAATAGCTGTGACGTGTTTTGCAATCGAGTGTGTGTTGCTCTTGTGTGTGTCTTGATGTGTAGCACTGTTATGTGTGTTGTGCTGTGTGTGTTGTGGTGGTGTGTGTGTTGTGGTGTTGTATGTGTTGCAGTAATGTGTGTGTATTGGTTTGTTATTAATGGCTGTTCACTGCTGGATTTTGGGAGGAGGGGCATTATGAGGTCATTAGTGCACATGGTCCTCATTAGGCTTCTCTTTCCCCACACACACACACACACACACACACACACCCTAAGAAGTCATACTCCCTAATCCCACTTCACTATCACACACACATACACACACAATCCCTCACTGCTTAGTGTGTGTGAGTGAGAGTGGGGTGGTGGAGGAGGATGGATCACCCTCTTTAGCTCCTCAGCTGGACTACCTTATACACTACACACACGCATACACATACACACACACACACACATGTAATCACAAGGGCCACAAGTCTGGTGTGTGTGTATTAGATGTGTGTGTGTGTGTGTGTGTGTGTGTGTTTGTATGCGTGTGTGTGTGTGTGTGTGTGTGTATTTGAGTGGCTATAAGAGATTTACTCTCATTTAAAGTAAATCTGCATTTAGAGTTGGGCTCACTTCCCTGCCTTGGACAGGAAGCATCAAATAACCCAGAACTGTGTGTGTGTGTGTGTGTGTGTGTGTGTTGGGGGGGGGGGGTTATGGTTGAACCTTTGTGTGTGTGTGTGTACATGTGGATGTGTGTGTGCTCATGTTGATGTGTGTGTGTGTGTGTGTGTGTGTGTGTGTGTATTTGAGTGGCTAGAAGAGATTTAGTCTCATTTAAAGTAAATCTGCATTTAACCTTTGTGTGTGTGTGTGTGTGTGTGTCTGTGTGTGTGTACATGTGGATGTGTGTGTGTGTGTGCTCATGTTGATGTGTGTGTGTGTGTGTGTGTGTGTGTGTAACCCTGTATAAAACATGTGTGCAGTTCCCAGACTGGATTAACCAGGGACTGAAACAGAGCTGTACTGGTGACTGTGTCTCTCTGGACAGCCCCCAGCTAACAGGTCAAATAGGTCAAACACTACAGCTCAGAGTGGAAGGCTACAGTTTACAAGTCAAAGGTCAATTGTGTCACAGTGCAAAGGTCACACACTTCACAGTTCAGAGGTCAGATTTATATCCAGTGAAATACTGGTCTCCTCCTTGACCATCTCAGACCATTAGCTAATGAACTTCACACTGACAACATCCATAGCGACTCTCTCTATCTCTCTCTCTCTCTCTCTCACACACACACACACACACACACCATATGCAGACACATACTCAGACACATTAATGATCTGTATGTTATTGGCCCCATATACAGTGGTGCGCTCATCTCTGTGCTGTGTGTGTGTGTGTGTGTGTGTGTGTGTGTGTGTGTGCGTGCGTGTGTCCGTGTCTGTGCATGCATGTGTGTGTGCGCGCTAAGGGGGTATCTGGAAGCTCTTTCCACTCTGACCCAGCCCATGAGACTCGACCCGTGAGGGGTGCACAGAACCGGGCCACGGGCCAAAGGAACCAGACTAAAGATGGAACCTGAATGGAACCTGTGGAAACAGCCGGCCCAGTTGACCCATGAAGCCCTTGAGATCCAACCTGACCCACATACCTCTCAAGACAGCAGATACACACAGACATACAAAAAAAAGACAGAGGCCAGCTACCGGAGCTGGAGAGAATTGCTGAGACAAAGAAAAAGGCAGAGTACTAAGTCTACTGTGTCTACATATCTGTATCTATCTCTTTATGCCTGCCTCTATCTCTTTCTTTCAAAAGTCCCCCCATCTCCCCTTTTCATTTATGTTTTGAAGTGAACATCTGACCACTGTTATGCAAAAACATTCAGAATTATACGTTCACAGAAAGACACTCTGCCAGCTACGAGCAATCCCTAGTGGACTTTTTGTCAAATACATAAAATGTAGGGTGACCAGATTTCCCAAGTCTAAAACCGGGACACTTTGTGTGTGACCATAATGCTCGTGCACGTACATGCGTTTTTGACTTAAACATGTGCCGTTCGGATAGGTGCTCTTATCATTTTGTAGAAGCTCACATTTATCAATGTTTCAGGTCAATAATCAAGTGTTTTCTTCTCTAAGCTAGGCTACTTTTATCACATCAAGTTAAAGTCAACAGACAGATTTGTGATGATAGGGAATAGGCCAGGCTATAGCCCATAGCCCAAATTTCAACTGATTTATTTCACCTGTAAGCGTTAAGTAAGTGGCCACACTGCTAGCCCCTGCCTCTACCCACCGCTTGTGCTTTGCCGATTTGAAGCTGTATTAGGCTAAGCTGCAACATCTCGTTGGCTATGTGATCACTGTAACCGAAACAGTTTGATAGGATTTGGTGTAAACCATGACATCTCAGCGTCCCAACAGACTTTTGTTGGGACTCAGGACACGCAACTCAAAATTGGGACTGTCCTGGTAAAACCATCTGGTCACCCTAATAAAATGTCTAATATTTATATGTGAATAAGTAAATATAAAAGTAAAAAAAGTAAATATTTAAATAACACTATGCTTGTCACATCGATGGTGTGGATTTCCATTAAATTTGAAACACTTTTCTAGGTTTATTTTTAGCATATCACTAACCTTGTTTCCTCACTCTAAACCACTCCCACTGCAGCCCATAGGCCATAGGCCATTTTTCCCTCTTGTGCCCTCCTGTGTCTCACATTGATAATCAGCATCACTGATTTAGCTGTAGTTTACAATGAACAGCTGACAAACTTCCAGTTTTAATGTGAATCAATCAATAGCCATTGTTGTTTGATGCAGCCGAGTGCTGTTGGTAGGTACAAGAATAAGAGAATTTGGGACAATGCAGGGTCATGTTCTAGGCTAAATGAAAAATAAAACTAGAGCTATAAAAAAGAAATTGATAACACTTTATGGGTGAGTACACATTCATAGTAGCTCTCATAAATTCTTTACAATGCATCTATGACTGTTTCATAATACATGCATACTCAACCTTATAAATGTTCAAAGCAGAATAATGATAACTTATCAAAATAAAAGTGTCAATGTCACAATGTTTATACTTCACAATGCTGTGAACCTCCGTCACATTCACCTAAGTCTTGATGGAACGATTGATAAGAGATATTATAAAATCAAAGACAATATGGAAAAAATTACAAACAGTAATTTAGTAAGCATAATCAACCATCGAAATGATCACTTTAGGCTTTACATAAGTGCTAACTTTGTCCTGGTCAAACCTTCAAAACCTTCAAAAGATAATCCTGAAGAATGTGAGTTGGTTTGGGGAGAAATGGAGAAAAATGCAAAAGACCTTGCTACAACTGTCTCTGGAATGTTTGAGAGTAATGCTGTTGTCATAGTAGTATTCCCTGAGATCACTGAATCTTTTTATGGATTAGAATTCCTAATGACTTTTGAAAAAGAGATCCAAATACTGGCCGGGGAAAGGTTCATTTTTACCTTTTCTTAAATGAAGAGGAGAAGTCTAACATTGAATCATTTAATAAGTTACGTGAACACAATAAGCTCATCAGTATAGCTGCAAACAAGGACCTTAACTTTTACAATTTTTGTAGTGAAAATGGAGTAATGGAGTTGAGAGTGTATCTCAGGTTCTTATTCATAAGGCTGACACATTTGAAATCTGACTAAAAGCCACATATGCCACTGGGTTAACCGTTGGAGAACTCAACCCAGGGAGTTTAGCTGACAAATTAATAAAGGTAGTCAAAGCTGAAGGACAGATACATCCTCACCAAACCCTCAGGATCAAACTGCCAAACGATTGCAAAGAACATTTAGACCAAGACCAAGTAGACCAATTAAATCACTTCACAGATGAAAATAAAAATTTTAAGGTATAAACATTTTGATGTTTATGGTAAGGAACCAAGTGCTCTGTTACATATTGCTTCTAAGAAACAGCCCAGAGACAAAGACTTTCCACTTAATGCCTATAGAAAATGGAAGCAGACTATAAGGAAGATGATAACACATGTTCATATCTTGCTGTTTTTGATCAAAATTAGGGGACTGTTGATTCAATTAAAGATACTGGAAATCATACGGTTGAAAATACTACCTTGTCTGACATAAAATCATTGTCCACTGCCCTGGAATTCTTAAGAATAATACCTTTACCGTGTGTGGATCAAATGAATCATTGGCTACAGAAATTTAAAAAATAGAGAAAAGTCCAAATCATATTCTATGTCTGTGAAGTCGGCACTGAAAAAGGTCATGAATTTGTTTAAAAAACTTCTGGAAAAACTTAAAGGAATAAACATTCAAGAGGTCATTCATTATAAATTAACCATAGCGGCACTTTTGTCACGACCTCACGTCAGTTTTCCACATCCTTATAGAATTGAAGCATATAAGGACGTGAACTTTGCTTTTGGCCGATTTACCACAAAGCATAAAAAATTGATAATGATTACAAGGACTTTCTTGTTTTGCCAAAAACAGAATATGATCTAATTGGCCCAAAAAGTAAAAAAAAAACCTTCTTATGCTGACTGCTGGTTTAACTGGTTTAAGTTTAAGTTTTTACACTTTGTTGAAATTTTGACAAATGTTCTGAGAATTTTCTGTTTTTGCGGCAGCACCCTACCCCCACATTACTGACCATTCGGTGACTTTCATACCTTTACAAACAAAAGTTTAATGCATTTTAGGAAAGATTGCAGCTGTCCATCTATGTAGCCATTCTGTTGGTGGAGGGTGCTACCGCAACAACCGAATACTCGGAACAGAGGCATTCATTCAATTTTTTTCATCTTAACCATTCTATTTCATCATAAACAATCAGAAAACAAGGCTTTAAGTATAAATAACTGAACTTGTTC
The DNA here is from genome assembly GCA_027481765.1 of Tenualosa thibaudeaui. Classification (NCBI taxonomy): domain Eukaryota; kingdom Metazoa; phylum Chordata; class Actinopteri; order Clupeiformes; family Clupeidae; genus Tenualosa; species Tenualosa thibaudeaui. Next base: position 1,115,932 of record JAIFZK010000088.1, read on the forward strand.
TTTAAGCAGGTTTAAGATGGCTTCATATCAGTAAATCAGCTAACAACAAACCCAGCTGGTTTAATAAGATGGTAAACTAGTCGCACAAGCATGTCCAGCCTGTCAAACAAGGTACAAGAGTAGGCTGGTTATGCTGTTGTGGAAGTTGAAAATATCTGGTATATGACCAGCAAAACAAGCTAGAATGACCATCTTAAACTGGTCAAACCACCTTAACCATAAAAGCTTACTGTATATGGAAAAGTTTAAACCAGCTAGCCCATCTTATGTTACATCGATTTTCAGTGTCGAAGTGGATTTATTTTGTTCATCTCAAAATTACGTCATTAAATATATAACATGAGCATCAAAGCATTTCTGTTGTCAAAGTCCTGTTCTTGTGGTGCTTCCTGCAGCATTTCTTAAACAACTGACTGATGACCTAATTGCTAATAATTATTAATTAATAATTATTAAAATAAGTCACATCCATAATTGTCAAATGAAATCCAAAATGGTTAAATTTGAGGCCTTCTTGTATTTAGCTGTAGAGGTAATGTGAAAAAAAAAATTAAACTAGATGGTAAGTTGTATGCAACACGGCTTCTTTTTTGGAGCTGGAAGATGTTTCACATTTCACCCAAAAAGCTTCTTCGGTTTTGATCTAATGATAGAGGACCAGGAGGTATTTCAACTCACATGGTAAACGTGATGGTTACAGGCTAAAGGGCAGCAATATGGCCAGTTTTTGCAAATTGGTAGCTTATTGTATATTTAGACTGAAAATCTGGAAAAGGTTGTTTTAAAAAATTAGATTTAAATGTCAACATGCAAAAAATCGTGAATTCCGTGTGATTCCACGTATATAGGAAACTTCTGTTTTTATGTCTGGATTCCGTGATTCCGTCTGCATTTTCCGCATTGTGGAAATCATAGGCCCCTACATACTGCATGCCTGATAGCTCTAGGCTTGGCCTACTAAAACTGAATCACATGTATTTGTGTGGGGTACTCTGTCATCACTCAGTACTACATGTAATTAGTCAATGTAGTATAAATCAATATTGGTAATACTGACTTTTAATTTAAACCTACTGCTCCCTTGACACATGATGGAAAAAAAGTATTTTCTATCGTCTAGATTCTATCCTTATAGTCTCCATAATTAGCTGTTATTGTCTTCAGTCTTCGAATAGTTCTAGATCTAGATCATCACCAGGTCTTGGAAAAGCAACATGAACTCAGTCAGGTGTATGTCTGTGTGTCTGTAGGTTTTTGCCTGTGTTTGTGTTGTCAGCTATGTGTGTGTGTGTGTGTATGTGCGTAGCCATAGACATAGTCAGTTTATTCTTACAGTACATTTTAAAACAACCTTAAGATCTTAAGAAGACCTTAACATAAAGGGCTGAAAAATGTAACACATGTATTATTATTATTATTATTATTATTATTATTATTATTATTATTATTATTATTATTATTATTATTAATAATAATAATAATAATAATAATAATAATAATAATAATAATAATAATAATAATAATAATAATAATAATACAATCTTTTTTTAATCATAAAAATGTACAGAAAGAATCAGAAATTAAAGAAACAATGTAATCATGGCAATAAAACAAAGCAATAGTCACCACACATTACTTAAAAGACAATTAAGCTTTTAAGCTTGGATTTAAGGAATCCAGTTAATGGTGCTGAGATAACAAGCAAAGGCAGGTTATTCCACAGTTTTATACAAAACCAAATTTATGGTCAAATGTATGAGTTGAAAGACTAAAATAGTGAAGCGATTTATGCTATTATAGCTTTAAAAATTAAAGGAAGAATGAGTTCTGTGTCTGTGTGTGTGTGTGTGTGTGTGTGTGTGTGTGTGTGTGCATGTCTGCCAATGCAATGCAATGTTTATAATAAGATGAGAGGTGTCAAAACATGAAAAAATAACATGGAGTAAAGAAACAATAAAGTACACAATAAAATGAAAAATAAACATTCATGCATATTAATGATTACACACATTCTCTCTCTCTCTCTCTCTCTCTGTCTCTCTCTCTCGTGCGCGGTCTCTCTCTCTCTCTCCTCCCATGTGGCTTCACTTTGTAAGCCGTCGCCGTCAGGGTCCTGTTCATCCTGTCTGGAAATATTTTCCCGTACATTATTCCACAATGCCAAAACAATGACAGAAAACTTCACACAAATGTCTTTTTAAATTAATTTGTTAGTGTTTCATGGCTTCTGTGGATAAACAAATAGTTTTGCAACACTAGAAACATTCTTTGAGACATTCTTTAGAACACAGCTGATCTCCTTTCTTTGATTAAACTATCTGAGTCAAAGATACGCTTAAAAAGGCAACAACTTAGGGGCTGAGACACAAAGCCTGTGCCTGCAGAGATGTTCAACATGAATGTTGCAGTCAAACTGCTGGTGTTGCTGTTGTGTGTGGAGCTCAGAGTCTAAGCACCCAGACAGAAGTTCAGTCAGAGAGCCAGAGCACTGGGACTGCTGCTGTTGAAGTCACTACCCTGCTGGACGTCTCTGCTGAGCTGACCTGACTCAGAGACATGGTGGAGAATCTCGGCACTGTGGTGGTGGAGCTGAGGGTGGAGCTCCAGCACACTAAGAGCCAACTGGAGAAAGCAGAGGCCACCATAGTAGACCTACAAGTGCAAAACGCAGTCACAGAGAACGACATGATGAACCTGATCAAGACACAGAGCTGGCAGCAGTACAGGCCAGACTGGCTGTAAGTGAAACTGAGGTGGAAAATCTGAAGGGAGAGAACACAGCGCTGGAGGCAGAGCTAACAAGGCTGAAGACTAGATTCAACACCAGTGAGGCCCTGGTGGAGAGTCTGAAAGAGGAGAACAGTGTTCAAGAGGCTGATCTGACAGCAGTTCGAGATGACCTCACAACTACTGAGACTGAAGTGGAGACTGAGAAGAAAGATGGCCGCTCAGCCCAAGGTGGCTTCCTCAGTAGCTCTCAGTCCAGGATACACAGACCGGGACCACAGAGATTAATCTGGTCTTCAGTGAAATCATCACCAATGTTGGACAGGGCTACAATAATGTTACAGGCTTCTTCACACCACCAGTGAAGGGTGTTTACTACTTCAGATTCACTGTTATGATTACCTTCCTGATTTACGCAATATGGACATCAGGATGTGCAAGAATGGAAACTCAGTGATATTTCTGTGAGAAAAGGATGCGGATGGATATCCATCTTATCTTTCTGGTGGTGTGACTCTGCAGCTGGAGGTGGGAGATAAAGTTAACCTGCACCTACCTCCACAACACAGGCTCTACAATAGTGCTTCTAATTTCAGCACTTTCACTGGCTTCCTTGTCTTTCCAGTGTAAGGGCTGCAATGTGAATGACGTCTGGAAGAAGTGAGATATATACACCATAATACTATGCAAAACAAGTCAAATCAGTCATTAAAACTGCAAAGCTGAAGTAGATAGCCATCACATATTTTTGAAGAGGTTAATTCCACGGAAAATGGGTTTATTCAAACTTATCCGACATGTTATTTAAGAAAAAAATTTGGGATGTGTGTGTGTTTTTTATGTGTATGTGTTAGGGGCAGTGAAAGCAGGTGGTGGTTACTTTTGGAGACTGCCATGGTGTGATAAACGAAGACATGTGGCGAGAGAGCCATTGCTTTACTTTACAGTAATTATGTTTATACCATGTCCATGTCAAGTGTTTGTTCGGTTTTCGTAATATTTCTCAATTTGTTATATGCATTGAGCACATCATGTTTTGCCAGTATTGACAGTCTTAACTGACAGTCACAATGATTGAAAAATGAGAGAGAGAAAAAAAAGAAAGAGAGAGAGAAAGAGTTAGAATATGTGTGTGTATGTGTGTGTGTGTGTGTGTGAGAGAGAGAGTGTGTGTGAGAGAGAGAGAGAGCGCATGTGTGAGAGAGTGTGTGTGTGAGAGAGAAAGAGAGGGAGAGTGTGTGTGTGTGTATGTGTGTGTGTGTTTGTGAGAGAGAGAGAATAAGGAGTGTTAGCAGAAACAGATGAATCAGACTGTAAAATACAGTACAGCACAGCAGAGACGCACCTGGCATCTGCAAAGCCAATTACAGACCTCAGACTGAGGAAACAAAGCACTCAGACCACACCAACACACACAGAAACACACACACACACACACACACACACACACACACACACACACAACACATGTCTCGCCAAAACACACCACATCACACATCAACTCACACCAGATCAACACACACCACATCTAACCACAATACACACACAACATGTACACACACACACACACACACACACACACGCAGATGCCTCACCAATACACACCACAACGACACACACCTACATACCACATTCAAACTGAAAACTATAACGTTGAAATACACTCACACACTTTCATGCACTCAGACACACACATACAAAAACATTGACACACACACACGCTCTCTCACACACACTCATATAAAATTATAGAAGCACACACACACACACAATTTGTCACACACACACACAGATTCCCTTGGTGTTTATGTAACCTGCAGGACTGTGAGTGACCCTATGAGTCTGGAAGTGCTTCCTCAGCTCCGCTGACTTTCAGGCTTTCTGGAAATGGGACACATACGAGAGCCATATGTCCTCACACGTGCACACACACACACACACACACACACACACACACACACACAGTGGGTTTATTTTTGAGGGCGTCATGGTGACTGCTCGTGCACAGTGCAGTTGCTCTTTCTTCTTTCGCCCACAGGTCGCCGCGGTGACGGAGAGGAATTTGGGAGCGTCTCGTCTTGCCCATGCACCCCATTTCCAGACGCGTCATCTCATATCCCTGTGTGTGTGTGTGTGTGTGTGTGTGTGTGTGTGTGTAGGGGGTGAGGAGAGTAGTGCAGCACTGGGCATCATTAAAGTGTTGTTATCAGGATTGAATCAGTTAAGGTCACTATGTGTGTGTGTGTACGCAATCAGTGTATGTGTGTGTGTGTGTGGGGGGCAACACAACCTCATCACATGCACAAAACCACACATGCATACATGTGCCCACCATCCTGCCTCATACAACCATTGCACTGTAGCCACACACACACACATACACACAGCATGCCCACACACACTGCTCTGCTGACAGACACTAATGTAAAATGCTTCCGTTACATGTCAAACAGCTGTCAGGGTGCACATGTCAAAAAGAGGCCTTACACACACACACACACACACACACACACACACATGTCAGGGTGTACATGTCAAACATATACTTTACACACACTGACATTCACACACATACACACAGATCATCTGTTTGAGGTTGTTTTTGATAAAGCTGGTGTCTCATAGTAGAGCATTGTGAGTCTATGACTACATGTGTTTATTCGATTGTCAATCCTGGTATTATTTTCTCTCGAACTTGGATACTGTTTGTGTGTGTGTGTGTGTGTGTGTGCGTGTGTGTGTGTGTAACATTTAAACATTTTAACATCTGATTATCACATTATGTTGCCGTATCTCTGTGTTTATATTGCATTGTTGTTTTGACATTTTTATGTTGTGTTAATTTGTTTATGTTGTGTTTATTTGTTTAGGTGTTTATTGTTTTACTTTGAGACTTTCCTCTCCCCTTTCAGCAGCAGCTCCCTTCTCTCTCTCTCTCTCTCACACACACACACACACACACACACACACACACACACACACACACGCACACACACACTCACAGACAAAACACCCTGTATGCCTGCAGCCTCCCGATTAAATCAGTCACTTTTTCAAAGGGGATTTTCCATTGTAAATAAATAAAGAGGATTTTCCGACTGTAAATAAATATTTGTTGATATTTGTCATTGTAAGCAATTGCAGATATTTGTCAAAGAAACACTGCACAGCACCATTTTCCCACGACTAAGGGCTTTGATCAATTAAGTTCGAACACATTCACATACACACATACACACACACACATTGCCATGAGATCACATCAGAGGAAAGGGTTAAAGCTTATTTTGTGGGAATGTTTTCTGAGAACACACACAAGCACAGCTTTTGCTCTCACACATGTACACACACACACTCACACCCACCCACATGCACACATACACACACTCACACCTACACACTATTCGCTCTCTCACATGCACAAGCACATACACATGCCACATGCACATTCATAGCCTTCACTCTCTCTCATACAAAAACACACACTCAAACACACACACACAGTAACAGTGATGACAAGGCAAAACACACCCTGCCCAACAGCTGGCCATCGCAAACACACTCAACCCACCCCGTTAGATGCACACATACCGTATACACTCAACCCACTCCTGTAGACAAGTCACACACACACACACAGTTAGATGCACAGACATTTTAAACTCTGTGTGTGTATGTGTGTGTGTGTTTGTGTGTGTGTTTCCACTGCATGTACAAACACAGAGGAGATACAAAGGAATTTGCTGAAAGATTTACTGTACACATTAGCACAGTTGCTCAATGCCGCATCTGTGTGTGTGTGTGTGTGAGAGAGAGAGTGTGTGTGCGTGTTCTTGCGTGCATGCATGTGGATCCATTCCTTGATCCTCATGATAAGCATCAGTTCTTGCACTCATGCAGTTCTTGAGCTCGGCTCCTCTTGGCCTCATTCACACACCACACACACACACACACACACACACACAATTGGAGATGAGAGTGGTGGGTGGTGTCTTATTCTGCTCGTTTTCTTCCACTCATCCATTTGACCTCATTTCACTCTGCTAAGTCTACTCTCTCTCTCTTTCTCTCTCTCTCTCACTCTATCACCTACTTGTTGAGTTTGTGCAGTTGTGTTATCTTCTTAAAGTGACATCATGATGCATTTTGCTTTGGAAATGTGGTCAGATGTGTGTGTTTTGTGTGTGTGTGTGTGTGTGTGTGTGTGTGTGTGTGTGCGTGCGTGCATGTTTTTTGTGTGTGTACGTGTGTGCCTGTCTGTGTGTGTGTGTGTGTGTGCGTGTGTGTGTGTGTGTGCGTGCGTGCATGTTTTTTGTGTGTGTACGTGTGTGCTTGTGTGCCTGTGTGCGTCTGACCTACTGCCTCACTACCCTTATGTGAACATCCCTTTACTGCAGCTTCACGAGTGTAATTTCTATGTATATTGCGAATGACTGTTGACTGTGCATGTACAAAATGTGTTTTTGCATGTGTATTGGTTGTCCTGAACATGCTATATTCTGGTGTGTGTGTGTGTGTGTGTGTGTGTGTGTGTGTGTGTAGTGTTTTGGGCGTGTGCCAGTGAGGTTGAATGGCCACACACCAAAATGACAAGGTGTTGAAACCAACAGAGCCTTTACTTAGTCTGGGCCATAACCTCTAACACAGAGGCAGACTCGTTAAAGGACCCCACAGAACACAGGGCCAGACTGTGAAAATCTCCCCGTCACTCATTAGGGAAACATGAGCCCATTCCAAAACAACATTCTGAGGAGAGGTCTGAGGACTTTCATCTGTTTGGTTTGTCCTTTACACAAGCATATAGAGTACTGGACAGCTTTTACGAGACATCCTTTGAATATTTCAGCTACAAACTGACCACATCAATGGGCTGATTTGTAATCTTGCCCTTTCAATTATCAGCGGTGTTAACACAAATGTTCCATAAACTCATGTCAATTCGACCTTGAACTTGGAAGTGGCTTTGAAAACCAACGAGGGGGAGAAAAGTTTCGGGGTCTTTGTATCATTCACATTAATGCACATGCCAGCTACAGCTGGCCGGGGTTCCTGCCGCTGGCGGTTTCACCCTTTTAGTCTCGTGCGTGTTCAGTCTTTTTTTTCCTCACTTGAAAACACCAAGAGCGCGCCCTCGCCCCTCCTCATTTCTTACTTCTGCCGTGGTTCAGCCGCGAGCGCAACCGGTCCCTCCTTCGGCGCACAGCGGACGTATCCACGCGTGCCGCCAGCTGGAAGTTCCACTCTCACGTCCCCACGCTAAACACAGATCCCCTAACCGCTGGAGCCTCGGATCTGAGAGAGACTAGTCGCCTGCTCCCTTGCTTCACCGCATTTTTCTCTATTTTTCGGTTCTTTATTAACCCTTTGTTTGGTGTGGGTGATAAATAGCCTACCCCATAATTGGTTCTGTGAAGAATAAATTAGACAGCCGGCAAGAAAACAGAAAATGCTTTTAAGAACTGGGATGGATTTATAAAAAAAATCATCTGATCACCAGTCCCACTGAAGCACTTACTTTCTCCGTATTCTGCTAATTATTCGGTGAATCTGGAAGTTCTGCCAAGCCGAGTGGAGAAATGCACTCGTGAGGGAGTGGAGATGGGTCGTGTTGCGCTGTGACATGCATCGACTCAACCCGGTCAGACCTTGAGGTACGTTTTTAGGGGAAGATTGTGAATGCAAATAGATTCAGGAATTAACTTTTACGTATTTTTTCCATTGGAAATCTTTGGCTTCTTACAGATGCGAATATTAGAAGTGAATGCCAAGTAAGATACCTTTGAAGAATTTTTTAATTAGATGTGTTTTTACTTAGCCCGAAGCTTTCATCATGATTCAACTTGATGACTAACTTGTGCATGCCATGGCTCGGCCTAGTTAGGTCACTTACTGTATTTAATTTTCTTTGACGGACCCGCTGCTGGTTTTAATGTGCTGTTTCTGTGAAGTCAGGGACTGTTGCATCGGAGTGAAGAGATGTTGGGGAGTAATTCTCCTCACTCTTCACTGCATGTAGAAGACTCATGGAATTACCGTGTGTGTTCTTCCGATGACAGAAAAAACTAAGCATTTTGAGGTGATAAAAGGGTGTAATATAAACGTGGTGGTAATAATCGCTTGAACATCTCTGTGCTGCAGCGAGAGCGAGAGTGTGTTTTAAGCGCGAGCTACGTGAAGGAGGATGAGAATGGACCGTCCTGCTGATCGCGTCCAGCTGTGGCTGTTACTATTGTTCGCGCATCTGGCCCTGGTGCTCTCGCGGCCCGGACAGTCTTGTCCGCGACCGTGCTCGTGCCAGCAGCGTGGAGAGGTGCACTGCACCTTCCGTTCCCTGATGGCCGTTCCCACGGGGATCCCACGGCAGGTGGAGCGGATGAACCTCGGGTAAGTCTGGTCTCGGCCTCGGCACTCCTAAGTCCGAGCTTGGCACCTGGGTCATGGGTAATCAACAGCTGCTTTCAAGGTTTCTTAAACCTTTGTGTCCTGGGGCGTTGTACTGTTGCATGAATGTGTTCAGTGTAGGCTGTAGACAAGGTGTGCAACTTCCAATGGCAATTCTGTGAAACTAAAGGCTGGCTTAGATCCTACATAGTATAACAGACGGTAGTTTACATAAGGTTCATTATACAGAAACGGAATTGCACCTCAGACAAAAAGTGGTGGCCATAGTAACTGTTCATTGAAGTGCTATTCATTAGTTCGACTACATCACACACTAAAAAGTGAAGTCTGGAGGAAGAATGCATCACACAGAAAATATCAGAAACACCCAATAACAAAAAGGGCTGTTCACTTGATTTGTGCTGCACACAGGCTTAACTGGTAGCATCTTACAATAGGTACATCAAATGTACAACACACAGTCACTGGCAGCATTTTACATAAGGTACATCAGATTGAAAGTGTCTATGGTGCTGTTTACAGTAGGCCTAATCAATCACAGCGAGTGCAGTCAGATCCATTACACTATAACTACCGTCCATCTATCTATCTATCTATCTATCTATCTATCTATCTATCTATCTATCTGTCTGTCTGTCTGTCTATTTAGAACACAATTACTAAATTCCTGTCAGTTTCACCACACAGTAATTACATACATAGCAACTGACTGCAGTGTTGTCAGATGCAACACATAGTAACTGATTGCAATGTAGTCATATCCATCACAGAGTAACTGACTGCAGTTACTCTGTGATGGATATGACTAATCATCTGATAACTGTCAGTACTGTGTTCTGTACCATCCTCAGGTTTAACACCATCGGTCGGATCACTGACACTTCGCTTGCCGGCCTCAGAAAACTCGAACTGCTCATGATACATGGGAACGACATCCACAACATTCCCGACGGGGCATTCCAAGATCTCAGTTCATTGCAGGTAACACTCCGAGTGTGGCATTCCAAGATTGCACATTATTGCAGGCCAATGTGTGGGCAGAAGTCAGAATACCTCTTACACACTCTCTCCCTCCCTTTCTCTCTCTCTCTCTTTCTCTCTCCCTCTGCCTCTCTCTCTCTCCCTCTCTATCTCCCTCCCTCCTTTTCTCTGGCTGTGTATATTCCTATCAGGGCAATTAGAAAACTTACATTGCAACACATAACATTCCCCATGGGGCTCTCCATGGGATGTGTAACTAACCTAGTGAAGCTACCATGAAGAAGGAAAAGTACAGCGTGAAATACTTTACTATGGTTGTTATGGTTACCATTCATAAGCGCATTGTAATGGAAAGGTAATTAAATTTTTTGGGATCTGCTTCAAAGGCAGCCAGTTATACAAAGTTAATTTCCACCTCATAAGCCAATCAGAAAAGAGAATGAGTTACAGAAAACAGCATGAGTTAGTTAAATGCGTGTTTCTAGTGTTTAGGGCTGAGATTAGGATTGGGCCATAGATTAGCATTAGATGCTTACCAATGTATTAGTACAGCAGCAGGGGTGTGTTGTCGTACTTGAGTGTAGTGGTGTTTGCTGGAACAGGAGCTCAAATTTCATCTGAACATGTGTTTCTTCCCAGGGGGGTAATTATGATAAAAGGACAGATGTTCTTCTGAAATGCTGGATAAAAAGAAATAGGGTACCCAACACATACTTAATGAATGAAAAGAGAGTACACACACACCTAGACCTGGGCAGAAGTCAGAATACCCCCTACACATTCTTTCTCTCTCTCTCTCTCCCTTTCTCTCTCTCTCTCTCTCTCTCTCTCCCTCCCTTTCTCTTGCTGTGCCCAGATGCTGAAGCTAAACTACAACAAACAGTTTGAACTGCATTGCAGGGTGCTGTGGGAGCTTTGGAATCTGGAAAGCCAAAGTACCCCCTTCCCACACACTAACTCGCATACTCTCTCTCTTTCTCTCTATCTCTTTGCATGGCCAGATGCTGAAGCTGAGCTACAACAAACTGCGTGAGCTGCATCGCGGTGCGCTGCATGGTCTTTGGAGTCTGGCGCGGCTCCACCTGGATCACAACCGCCTGGAAAGCATCGACCCGGATGCCTTCCAGGGCCTGACAGGGCTCCGGCTTGTCCAGCTGGAGGGCAACCAGCTACAGCAACTCCACCCAAACACTTTCTGTACCTTCTCCCTGTTGGGACACTTCCCCCTCTCCACCCTGCGCCACCTCCACCTGGCTGACAACGCCCTGCGCAGCCTTTCCCCCGCAATCCTGCAGGGGGCGCCAAATCTGGAGACTCTCACATTGCAAGGCAATCCCTGGAGCTGCGACTGCAACATGCGCTGGTTCAGGGGCTGGAGTCAGAAAGCACCGGGTGAGAGCAATAGTTTGTGTGGTGTTACAGCCATTGGTGTTAATGTTACTGGTGTCAATGTTGTCAGTGTTAGTGTGTGTCACTGCCAGTGTTATTAGTGTCAGTGTTGTCAGTGCAATTGCTTGGTCTGTCAATTACTGCATGGAAAAAGATGTATCTGGAAGTAGACATACTCCTGTACATGCTTGAATTTAGCACGTATGTGGACACCTTTTTTTACCTGCACAGCTGCACTTTTGTTAATGCAGTAAATATTGTGTCAGTGTTACTATTGTCAGTGTTGTTGGTGACAGTGTTGTAAATGATGCTGTTGCCATTTTTTTTGTTGTCAGTGTTAATAGTGATATCAGTGATGTCAGTGTCAGTGTTGGCAGAATTGTTAGCAATGTAGGTGTTGTTAGTGACAGTTCTGTAGGTATTATAAGTATCACTGCTGGCAGTATTGTTAGTGGTTTTAGAGTCAGTGGTTTCAGTGTTATTAGAGTTACTATTAATGTTGTTAGCGTCAGTGTTACTATTGTCAGTATTGTTAGTGTCAGTGTTTTAAGTATTGCTATGGTCAGTTTATTAGTATCAGTGTTGCTATTAGTGCCAGTGATATTAATGTTATCAATGCTATTAATGTCAGTGTTGTTACTGTCAGTGTTGACAGTGGTGTTAGTGTAGGTGTTGTTATTGTCAGTGACAGTGGTTTCAGTGTTGCTACAACACAGTGTTAATAATGTCAGTTATGTCAGTTATGTCCGTATTGAGTTCTATCAATAGTGTCACTGGTGCTAGTGTTAGTGTAAGTGTCAGCTATGTTAGTGTTATTGGTGTCAGTGGTGTTAGTTTCATTAGTGTCAGTGTTGTTGTGAATGTTATTGTAAAGGTGCAGGTTCATAAAGAAAAATGGTATAAAGGTGTTAAAGCATATCTCTGTATTTCCTGTACAGGTGTGATGAAGTGTAAGAAGGACCGAGCATATGAGGGGGGTCAGCTGTGTCCCCTATGCTCTTTCCCCACCTCCCTTCGACAGAAGGAGCTGCTGGAGCTGGAGGATCTAACATGCTCCGCACCAGTCATCATCTCTGCCGACCGCACCTCCGTGCCTGAGGACACCGAGAGTGAGGTCACACCCTCTGAGGAGTTCCGCCCAGCACTAGGCAATGTCTCCCTGGGCCTGACCGACGAACACGGTAACAAGGTAAACCTGGACTGCAGCGTGCAGGAGCAGGATGGGTCGACCCAAGTCAACTGGTCCCAGCTAAGTGCTGGTGGTGGCATCTCTGCCAATGTGTCGTTCACTGTGGACCTGGAGTGCCCGATGGATCGGGGAAACTATGAGCGTCTGTGGCGCCTGATCGCCTACTACAGCGATGTGCCGGCCCATCTGCAGCGTGAGGTGATGCTGGAGAAGGAACCAAATCTCAGCTACCGGTACCGGCAGGACCCAGAGCGCGACGCACTCTACTTTACAGGGGTGCGTGCTAGTGTGAAGGCCCAGCCCAGCTGGGTCATGCAGCCTGAAATGGACCTCCAGCTGAACCGGCGCCGGTCCACAGGGAAACTGGTGCGACTGCTGCTTAGCGCACGGACCACGCAGCACCTGGAACCGCAGGAGGTCCGAGCCCAGAACCGAGCCTGGGTGCTCATCAAGAATCACAACCGGACCAGAGCGGCAGTCACTGCTGTGGTGGGTCAGCCAGTGGTGCTGGACTGTAGCATGACAAGTTCTGATAACCCAGTCGTGGAATGGGTTCTGCCAGATGGGTCTCGGGTGGAGGCTCCGCACCGCATTGCAGACGGGCGGCTGACAGTGTCAGAGTCAGGCGAGTTGTCCCTCCGTGAGGTGGAGCACGGCGACACAGGACTCTACTACTGTGTGGCACACGTGACTGGAGACTTTAGTGTGTTACCATTTCGCCTGTCCGTGGAGGAGTCATCCAGTCCACCACCTGGAGGAGAGGGGGTCACAGCACCCCTGTCAGGGTTTGCCTCTGAGCGCGTGACCCTGCCCTGTGAGGCATCTGGTTCACCGGAAGCAGAGTACCACTGGATCCTACCTGATGGCCAGGTGGTGAGTCCCCACTCCGATGCTGACTCCCGTGCTCTTCTCACTTCCAATGGCTCGTTGGTGCTTCATCATGGGCAGCTCTCTGACAACGGCTATTATAAGTGTGTCGCTATCAGTGCCCATGGCATGGACGTGCTCGCTACCAAGCTCACACTCGCACGACGCCCGGGCCGACCGCTGCAGAGGCCCCCAGTCCGCCCACAGGGGGCCAAGGGGGTGTCCACGCGTGTGAGGCCAAGGCCCCCACAGGAGAGGGGCAAGAAGGGAGATGAGGAGGAGGAGGTATCTGGAGATGGAGGTGCTCAGAAGGAGAAAGAAGAGGAGGAGCTGCCAGTGAGGCGTGGGGTGGCCGCGTTACCACGGAGACGGGTCAAGCAGGGAGAAGAGGTGCGGGATGGTGGGGGTGGCCACCCGACACGGAACTCATGGAGGCGCCCTGGCATGCAGAGGAGGCCCATCAGGCCTGGTGTCCAAGGCAACGTGCGAGGCTCAGCAGCGCCACCACAGCAGACACCATCGCGGCGACGGATGGGTATGTCAAACAACCAGATAGACCCTGAGCGATGGGCCAACATCCTGGCCAAGGTTCGGGACAGAACCAGAAACACCACACCAAGTCCACCTGTGACCACCACAGAACTGCCGAGACTTGCAGGCACAGACGAGGCAACCACTTTTACAACACCCGAGTCCATCTCTGCCACCACAGAGTTTCCAGAAGAGGAGGAAGAGGTCATAGACATGGAGACCACACCTCAGCCAGAGCCCCCCACAACAGACATCCCACTGGACTACCCCGAGGAGGACCAGTCTGAAGAACCCACCCCTCCAGAACCAACCACAGAAAGTGCAGTGGATCTCAGCACTTTCTACACTGAGGTCCACACTACAGCCCAAACAATAGAGCCCCCTCTGGACTTGGAGGACACAGAGGAACCAATCCCGGATTCTACCACAGAATCCCCAATACAATTATATGACACTGAAGAACAGAACCCAGAGTTTACCACAGAACCCTCACCAGAACTATATGACCCTGAAGAACAGAACCCAGAGCTTACCACAGAAACCCCAGTAGAGTTATATGACAACCCCAATTTTACAACGCAACCTCCTCTGGACTTATATGACCAAAAGAAACAGAAACCTGATTTTACCACAGAACTCCCACTAGATATCCGTTCTCTGTATGCAGAGGAACAGACACACGTCATCTACCAGATTTCAGAGCCTGACACAGACACAGACCTTTTCACCGAGAGCACACACACACTTCAGCGGTGGACACACACTCTGGAGGCCACACACCATCCTGTCACAGCCGCCGGCTTTGCCAATGTCATCAGCACCTCTCTAGCTGATGCAGAGCATCTGTCCAATGCAAAGGGACACGTTGCCATAGAAACCCCACCCACTGCCGCTGCTGCTTCAGCCACACAGGGGAGACGGACACACACATCTCAGGGGCAACGGAAACACACTCTTCAGGGCACACACTTGCACACACACACAACACAGGCCAGAAACCGACACACGGGTCGTGTCAAGGACTCAGACACCAGTCAGACGAAACAAAGATACACAACTCAGAACCGACACCGACAGACAAGTCAGGTGAGAAACAGACAAACAGCTCAGGTAAAAGAGAGACTCAAAACCCAGGATGGACACAGACACACTACACAGTCTAGACAAAGACTCAGCACTGAAGATGATCAAAAACAAACAATGCAGACAGGCCAAAGCACTGAAGGTCAACTAAGAGAGACCACTCTTACTGGCCAGGAAGAACAAGGTAAAATACACCGCAGGAAGAGTGGCCAAAGACTCCCTACAGAAACAGACCAAAGATATACCACTCAATCTGGCCAGGAAGAGAAAACACCAAACCCACACCCCAATAAGAGTGGCCAAAGGCTCGCTACTGAAACAGAACAGACACATACCACTCAATCTGGCCTGGGAGAACATAGAAACACAATGACTAAAACTCAAGAAACACAACCTGAGCAAAAACTCAGCACTGAAAATGATCAAAAACATGGTCAGAGACACACAGGTAAGAATGGCCAAAGGAGAGTCAGCAACGAGGCGGAACAGAGACGTACCACTCAGACTGGCCAAAGAGTCGATAATGATCTTGATCCAAAACATAGGACACAAAGTGGCCAAAGAGTCGATAATGATCATGATCCAAAACATAGGACACAAAGTGGCCAAAGAGTCAATATGGAGACAGGGGAAAGACAGTCTAGTCAGACTGGCCAAAGAGTTAGTACTAAGTATGATCAAAAACATACTCAACGCAATCGAAATGATGATATAGAGGTTGAGGAAACAGAATCCACTCAGATGAGTGAAAGGGTTAACACTAAAGGCGATCAAAGACGAACTCATGCTCAGAGTGGTCAAAGTGTCAACAAAAGAAAATCCACAACCACAGGCCAAAGAGTTACTGAGACAGAAGAAAGACAGTCTACTCAAACTAGTCAGAGAGTTGATACTGAAACAGAAGAAAGACAGTCTACTTCCGATGGCCAGAGGAATGGCTCTAGAGGCCAATCTACTCAGACAGGGCAGAGGCAAGCTTCTAGAGGAAGAGGAAGACACAGAGGTCAGGGCAGACAAAGGGTTCCTAGTCTGAGCAGACAAGGAAACAGGATACAGCCTGGTGTTCAGGATAATGAAGAGGAGACACCATCTCAGGAAACATCCCTTATGCCGGATCAGGGAGAGGGAAGGCCGGGAGTGTCAGGCACAGATGAGGAGGTGCTCAAAGGGCACGATTGGGGGGAGGGTGAGAGCCGTCTTCCTCAGGGCCAGGGAGAGCGTAATTCTGAGGGGGAAATCTCCACTTTGCAGCTGCCCATGACCCCACCAACGACCACCAGCTTTGCAGTGAACCCCTACACCCACCTCAGATTACATCAAACTCCCACCTTGCTGACAACCACCCTCATTCCCAGGTCCACTCTGGGTTCTATCACCCCAAGTTCTAACCCAGAGTCCTCTTCCTCCTCTTCTTCCCCCAGTTCTGACCCATCTCAGCAGGGTAGGGACTTCCGCCGGCGAGGAGGCAGACGCAGGAGACCCGGTGGCCGAGTTCGCAACAGGCTGGGTGGCTCCTGGTCCCCCGAGCTCGTCAGCAGTGACACAGAGCCCATTACCCCTGCCTCTACTCCCACTACGCCCATCCCCTCCCCCACCTCCTCCTCATCACTGGCAGGGACCAGGGAAGCATCCCGTCCCAGAATAGAAACCTCAGCACAGGCCAAGAGCACCATGGCCGCCAGCCCCGACTCGGCTGTTCCACTCACCGAGCGCCAAACGCCGTCATCAGGCAGAGTGAGTCACAGGCAAAACACTGGCTCTGTATCCGATGCACAGAGAGACAGAGACCCACCACTGCCACCACCACCGCTGCCTCCGGCACGATCCCCAGCCTCAAAGCCTTCAAAGCATGATGGGGTGGGAAGAGAGCCACATGTTTCCACCACACTCCACCAAACCACTGCCTCCTCCTCCTCAAAGGCTGCTTCTGGGGAGGAGCATCTCCCCACTCTGTCTCCTGAGCCCTTTACCCCATCTGAGTCGGAGTCAGGTCGTCAGGACGAGTTCATGAACTTCCATTCACCTGCTGAGAGTCCAGAAGAGGAGACACACAGGGAGCCCTCCGCAGAGGAGTCTGGACCTGGGACACACTCTGACAAGTCCTCTGAGAGTTCACACACACGCTCAGAGACATCTCACACACATATAGAGACATCTCATATACACAGGGAGACATATCACACACACACTCGGACGTCTTTCACAGACACTAGAGTAAATCCACATCTTGATCCCAGCACAACAGATGACCCTCTCAAACCCGACAGGCCAAGAAGCTCTTCTGATGATGATATCACAATCCAGTTGCCAGCTGCCCCGAGAACCCAGCATGACATAACTGGTGGGAGTGACTCTCAGAATCCAACTGGTGGACAAACAAACACTCACAAGGGTGACCAAGAACGTCAGGTTACAGTGCAGAATCCCACTGTTGCAAAAGGAACCGGAACCATCCAAGCTAAGCCTGAAACATCCCCTGATGGACAAACCCACTCTGGAAGTACCTCAGCTGCTGCTGAAAACACAGATCCTAAAAGTGATAGAGAGCAAGCCTCACCTCCGAGGAGAGCTGGTGTCCCAAAAACCGAGCCCTCCAGACCATCCCACCCTAACCCCACCAACACTAAAACCACCCCCACCACTACTCCTGCTGCACCCATACTAAGACCACATGCACCCATACACCCAGACACATCCTCCACAAGAACAAGAGCTGGCACCATGCATGACATGAATCAGATCAAGGACACACACAGGGAGAGGGTCCCTAGCCCAGACATGCCCAGAACACACAGCCCTAACCCAGGACAAACCCATACACACACAGCACACAACCCTAACCCAGGACAGATTAACCCAGGACAAATTTTCCCAGAACAAACTCATACACACACAGCATCCAGACCTAACCTAGGACAGACTCATCCATTGCAAACACATACACACACAGCACAAAGTCCTAACCCAGGAAGAACAAATACACACACAGTACAAAGCTCTTACCCTGGTTCCACTAATACAGGACAAACTCACACACAAACAGTACACAGCTCTAACCCAGGACCAACTTATACAAACAGAGGACACACCCCAAACCTAGGACAGACTAATGTTCATACACAGAGAGTTCCTAGTCCAGATCAAACTAATGTTGGTGGGGAAAGAGCTCCTGGTCCAGATCATACTGGTATCCATAGAGACGGAGTTCCTAGTCCAGATCAGACTGGTATCCATAGAGAGAGAGTTCCTGTTCCGGAGAGACCAGCTGTCCCCTCAGACCCAAGACAGACTGGTTCTGTTTTTATACCTGACAGCTTCCCTGCCAGGCGCACCACACCTGCCCCTCCTGTCACCCGTCCTGTGCCCCATACCCGCCACGTGTCCCCTCCCCAGGTACCCTCCTCAGGTGGCACCATCGCCCGTGCCCAGAGCCCAGCTGTGCCAGCTCTCCGCGGAAGGCCGCAGATATCCTCCACTGGTGTTTCCACAGTGACGGTGCCTGCAGAGGCCGATGCCCATCTGCCCTGCGTGTCCAGCGGAGAGCCGAGGCCCTTCCTCTCCTGGACCAAAGTCTCCACAGGTGCTCAGTGCTTACAGTTTAACTGTGCATGACTCACAGCTTATAGAGGGAATGGGCTGGTATTACAGTAAGAGCATTGTTTGAACAGAAGTAGTAGGCCGGATGCACCCACACACACACACACACAACCAATTTTTTTGAAAGCTCTGGCCATATTGAACGTTACTTGGATGTTGAATATTGAAACTGAAATTGAAATATGTATAGTACAGGTAATGTATTTCAGTGGAATTGAATGGCTTTGAAACACATTTTCACAATGGACATTTTTGAAACACATTTTCACAATTGAAACACAATGGACAGCTATTGATGAAGCATTAGATACATTCAAATTCACATTAAGCATGGCCAGAGCTTTCAGAAAAAGTTGGTGTCGTTGACAGGTGTGTGTTTGTGTTTGTGTGTGTCAGTGTGTGTGTGTGGAGTTGCACTTTAGCCTGTAATGGTTGGTGTTATGGAATGCTGCTCGTAAACAGATAAATAGAATATTCTTTTGGCTATAAACATCAGCTGGATACTTTCCTTGTTGTGCAGTTGTACAGTAGCTTCAGAAAACAGTGTATAGTATAGTACAGAGTATAGTACAAAGTACAGTATTGTTGTACTTCATCGGCATAGTAATATTTATTACTACTTGATTTCTGTTGACTAAAAACATCAACTAGATCACATCCTGTCTTTATATCTAATGGCTTTGAGTTGCATAAATAATTTGTGATAAATTTGTAATGCAGCAAGCGTATTCAATGAGGTCTGTACTTGTGCTTAGTTCTGATGTTTTGAGCTGCTTTGTGATGTAATCTCTTATCACTCCCAGGAGCCAGTGTGGCCCAGAACACCCGGATCCAGCGCTTTGAAGTCTACTCCAATGGAACCCTTGTCATCCGGAACACATTGCCATCGGATCGGGGCCAGTACATGTGCAACGTGCAGAACCAGTACGGAGAAGACCGAGCTGTGGTCTCGCTTGTGGTTCTGTCAGAACACCCCCGAGTACAGAACCCAAGGTACCAGGATGCCACCGTGCACATGGGTGCACCTGTGAATCTAGAGTGCCAGGCCAAGGGCCACCCGAGTCCACGGATCACCTGGGTGCTGCCGGACCGGGGTATGGTCCACACTGGGGCGCTAGTGAGCACAAGCACCACAGCACAGAGAGTGGTGCTGTTCAGCAATGGCACGCTGCACATAAGCCGGACCAGCTATACTGACCGTGGCATCTACAAGTGCATAGCCAGCAATGCGGCTGGGGCTGACTCTGTCACTGTACGCCTGCATGTCTCGGCACTGCCTCCCACCATCCTGCAGGGTCGTCATGACAACGTCTCACTTCCAGAGGGAAGCACCGCCTACCTGCACTGCTCCGCCCAGGGCGCCCCTCCTCCTGACATCCGTTGGACCACCCCTGACAACACGCAGCTCCGCCCCTCACAGTTTGTGATGGGACGGAAACTGTTTGTGTTTCCGAACGGAACATTGTTTGTTCGGTCGCTAGGTCCAACTGACAATGGGCGCTACGAGTGTGCCGCCACCAACGGTGTTGGTGCTGCGTGGAGGGCTATCAGTCTGGCTGTGATCCCAGCGGTTGCTTCTCTTCGTACCCGCATCACCTTCTCATCGCCCCAGAACACACAGGTGGGCTACGGCGCTCAGCTGCAACTTGATTGTATGGCCACCGGCGACCCTGAGCCCAGGATCATCTGGAGGACCCCCTCAAAGAAACTGGTGGATGCCCAGTACAGGTAAGTTGCACTGGTTATCCCAAGTAAACACTCACGGAAACTAGTGACAAACTTATCGATAGATACCCACACAGACTGGAAGATATACAAATGCAAGGCCCGCTTACCATCCGCTTACCACCACTACATTACCACATATAACGCTTCATGTTATGCTAGTTGCTGTCTTTTGTTGCTGTTAAATTGTTTAAGTGTGTTTTACCATTTAAAACCAACTACCAGCAGGTTTTTGGCTGGACTTTTCTGCAGGGAGCTCATTCTTTTCTGCAGGGAGGTCTTTCACAGATTACTCACACGGTAGCCCTATACTGTTTACCCATATGTTGGTTGCCTACAGGTAATCCTAAACATGCTAACTCCATAACTGTCACATTGTAGCCATATTGTTAACTCACTCATTCTAGTGACTCACAATGCTAGCTCTTAAAAGGTATAGCCATACTGCTAATGCTAACTGCTAACTTAACCTGCACATGCTAGTGTCCTCTTTTAGCTCACAGGCTAACTAGCATTTGAAACATAAGCCCACAGATGAATTTGCCACAAGTGACACACTAGAGTTAGACTATGACAAATATGACCCATTGTCGCCCTGCAGAAACTGCCTTACAATGCTAATTTTACAGGTATTTTTAGCCACAAAAGGCTATCTGTGCAGGCTAGCCAGACTATCGTTAAGAAGCTGGCAGTCGGTGGTAAATTAGCTCATTGGTTCGCTGCCGCTATTTAACCTATTTCACACCTATGTAAGATTTCCCAAATAGCATCACATAAAAAATATCATACAAGCTGAAATAGCGGCAGGTGACTGGTGTACTGCTGGAGAACTGATGAGCAAAACGCTAGCCTTTGCCACCAGTGAACTGCAAGTCTCTTGTTATCAGGGGTCTGCTAGCTTATAGTAAACATACACCAATGTAATTAGAAGTATTTGAATTATGATCCTGTGTTTGAAAATATGTAAAAATATGTCTGTTAAAATATTCCAGCTATGATCCCCGGCTGAACGTGCTCCCCAATGGCACCCTGGTGCTTTACCCAGCCACGAAAAATGATGAGGGCGACTACCTCTGCGTAGCTCGGAACAAGATGGGCGACGACTACATCCTACTGCGTGTCGCCGTGGTCACCAAGCCAGCCAAGATTGAGCAGAAGCTGACAGCCAGTCAGGAGGTGACATACGGCTCAGACCTCAGGGTGGACTGTGTGGCCTCGGGTCTACCAAACCCTAAGATCCAATGGGCCCTTCCAGACGGAACCATGGTAAACAGCATTATGACCTTTAACCCCAGTTCAAGTGGGCCAAGTCGTTCACGCCGCTATGTGGTGTTTGACAACGGGACGCTGTACTTCAATGAGGTGGGCATGCGTGAAGAGGGCGACTACACCTGTTATGCCGACAACCAGGTAGGCAAGGACGAGATGAAGATCAGAGTGAAGGTCGTGGCAGATGCGCCAATCATCCGGAACCTGATGCAGGGTCCAGTGCGCGTTCTCTATGGCGAATCAGTCTCACTGCGCTGTGAGGCCAAGGGGGAGCCAATACCCACAGTCTTGTGGTTCTCTCCGGCCAGTCGCACCATTCCCGCCTCCTCTGACAAGTACCGCATCTACTCAGATGGAACCTTGGTCATTCAGAAGGTGCAGCGTTTGGATAAGGGAAACTATACCTGTCTGGCACGGAACAGCGCCGGACAGGCACGCCAGGTGACACGCTTGGAGGTTCTGGTGTCTCCACCTGCAATCAATGGCCTGAGGGGTGTAGCCAATAGCATGCGGGTAAGGGCCATGAGGGATCAGCGGAACCTTCTAGACTGCGAGGCGACAGGAATGCCAGTTCCACGGGTCATGTGGGTTCTCCCCGACAATGTTGTCCTGCCAGCACCGTACTATGGCAGCAGGATGACAGTACACCGTAACGGGACGCTGGAGATCCGTGGATTGAAACGTAGCGACTCGGCGCAGCTGGAGTGTGTAGCACAGAACGAGGGTGGAGAGGCACGTCTGCAGGTGCTCCTAGAGGTGCAGGACCCTGAGGAGAGGCTGCCTCCACCCCCACTACCCCCACCACAGCAAAGACCACCCCTGCCCCCAACCTCCCAGCAGATCCCCAAAACAGAGACTCGCCCACTCACCTTGGGCGCCTCCGTCCAGCTCAACTGCTCCTTGGCAGGTTTTCCCCCATCTCTTCTCACCTGGGTTCTACCCAACGGTTCCCCGTTGACCAGTGGTGGCCGATTCAACCGTTTCTACCACCGGCCAGACGGCACACTGGTTATCAGCAACCCATCGCTGTCTGAGGGGGGTGTGTACCGGTGCTTGGCACGCAATGCAGGTACAGGGGCTCTCATGGAGCAGAGCGTGGCGTTAGTGCCAGGGCGCGCCCCAGAGATCAGCAGCCGCTACAACACCCCTATTAGCATTCTCAATGGAGCCAGCCTGCAGTTACACTGCCAAGCCAGAGATGGCGCCACCATGCGGCTGAGCTGGACCCTGCCCAGCGGTGTGGTTCTGACCCAAGGCCAACGTGCTGGCCGCTATGCTGTTCTACCCAATGGAACGCTGTCTATCACACAGGCTTCAGTGTACGACCGTGGCTCGTACGTCTGCCGCGCAGCCAATGAATTTGGCAGCGCCTCCCTCACCGTGCCTGTCATCATCATCACATACGCGCCCCGCATCACAAGCGGCCCCGGTCTCTCCACGCAAGCCCGACGTGGTGTTGCCGTGCAGCTCAACTGTGCTGCCACTGGGCTCCCCTGGCCCGAGATCGCCTGGGAAACGCCCGACCGCACGCGCCTGGTGGTCAGCCCTCAACCCCGCCTCTTTGGCAATAAATACATCCACCCCCAGGGGGCGCTCATCATCCAGAACCCCTCTCCCCGCGACTCCGGCTTCTACCGCTGCACAGCACGCAATGTCATCGGGGTCGACTCAAAGGGCACCTATCTGCAGGTGCTGTAGATGAACATTCCAACATCATTGAGGACAATTCGGCACCCACCTGCACACGTTCTAGAACTGTACCCCAGGGGGCATTGTGACATAGCTACCACAGAGTCCATACCACAAACTGGCAGGTGCCCTTAAAAGCCCATTTTTGAGACTGACTGGTGGACATTTCCCAATCTCACTCGTTTTCTCCAACTCACTTCCTGTCTCTCTTCACAGTCCAATCAAGATAAAGGCGAAAACATTATATTAAAAAGACTCGTACCGCAGCATCATCAAGGTCGATAGATTCAAAGAACACCTATCTAACTGCACGTTTGTTCAAATATCCTCTGGGTGTTATAATAATTGCTCGTAGGGGCATTACACATGCCTGTCCCACAGTCAAAAGAGTCTGTCCTTTATGCCATGGGTTCCTGCTCATGTTTTCAAAGTTCACATAATTGTGTTTTAAAGACACCTGCTTGTGTTCTAAGGATGCTGGCCTGTGTTTCAATAGTATTTGGCTATGTTCTACGAACATCACCATGTGTTAAACTGCATAACTGCACATCTTCAAAAAATATCTGCCTTCCAAAGATTAATGTTGTCTAGGGGAAGAAAAAGCTTTGCTTCAAAGAATTCTGTGGATTCTGAGCACCTACACATATTTGTTAGATGAGCGAGCCCCTGAGTGACTTGTTCCACGTGTTCCGGGGCCCCCTTGATCCAATTCCAAGGGCTTAGAACCGCCTCAAGCCAGCAGTCAGAGCAGCAGTCCCATCGTGGAGAAGCAGGCTTATCAGGTCTCAGTGGTGTGACTACCATACTCAGTGGTGTGACTACCGTGGTGTGACGGCTGCAGGGGCTTAGAAGACGTTTATCCTTCATGTGCAGCTTAAGAAAAATCCCCCTCTCTACAGACAAAATATTATTCCCCATCCACCAAATCTCCTGTGAAAATTGGTCACCATTTAAATGGGACATTGACAAGAAACTATTCTGTAATTTTCCACCTTTCTAGTGCAGGATGTATGTACATAATATAACCACTGGATACGTTTAGGCATCCTCCTTATGTCATTGACAATGACAGCTTATGTCAATTTTACTTTGTGTGATTGTAAATGAGAATATATATGTTTGTATTTTATTTTGTTTAGCAAAAAACATTTTTATTGAAATACATTTGATACATGTATGTATAGGTGCTTACCCAACCAGAAGAATGCATTTGTAATATGCAAAGGCGCTTGTCCTGTCAGGTGGATGCATTTATTATCTGCAAAGACGATTGTTCAATCAGGTGCGTACATTTGTAATATGCAAAGGTACTTGCAAAAGGAAGAAAAGCATTTGCCAAATACATAGGTGCTTGTTAATGATGTTATGTGTGGACAGTGTCAGGGATGTAGAGGATGTCTGTCTGTCTGGGGCCCTGGTGGCTTTATTAGGTAGGCAGAGGCCAGATATCCACCGATGCTCCTGTATGTATCTCTACCTTATTTCCCCACAGGATTGGTGTGTGGTTGTTCAGAATGCATGCAGAGCACTTCTGCTGATTGGATTACAGTTTAATATCCGTTGTTTCTACAGCAAAACAGACCTGAATCAGCACTGATGAAAGACTTACATGTATGTACATGTATGCATTTAGCAGATGCTTTTATCCAAAACGACTTACATTTGTCAACTATCAGGGCCAGTCTCCCAACTTAGGGCTAAGTGCCTTGCTCAAGGGCACAACGGTGACAGCCAGGATTCAAACCCACAATTTTCCAGGCTACTTGCTTGCTAGCCAGGTTACCTTAACCACTACGCCACAACCGCCCCACCAAGAAGACTTAAAACTAAATGCAAATGAAAGAGACTGAAATGCCAGTATGCATGCATCAGATGTGGCAGATTTTTTTTTTCTGGTCCATATTTAGAAGATGGTGGTGCCAATTGGACTAGGGTGGGCCCGTCATAATCAGGGGCATAGTGGGCATTGGACGGAGTCCTCCCACTTCTTGCAACAGATCAGTTATGTGTTTCTCACTGTTTAACATTGGGAATTCATTATTAAAATCACGTACACCCACTAGAAAAATCCGCACTACATATCAGGTCATAATCAAGGCAACAAGTATGAGACACTACTCCAGGGTCTCAACCTGCAGACTCCCATGCCTGTCTGTGGCTGTGTGTGTCTGTCTCGTCCCAACCTGTACAGTAGCTGCCTGGCCTCAGGGTCATTTCAGCCATCCTTCAAGCCTCCTTATTATGTATGTACATACCAGCCCACTGGTCATTACACCAAAGCTGTGTGTGTGTGTGTTTGTGTGTAAAGCGCAGCCTTATTCCACATATACCAGCCCACAGGTTACTACACCAAAGTTGTGTGTGTGTATGTGATACACTGCCTTACTCCACACACAGCAAAGGTTTGTGTGTATGTGTGTGTGTGTGTGTGTTTGTAATACATTGACTTATTTCACATGTACCAGCCCACAGGTCATTACACTAAAACACTGTGTGTGTGTGTGTTTGTGTGTGTGTGTGTTTGTGTGTGTGTGAAATGCTGCCTTCAACCACGTGCACCATCCCATGGATCATTATGCCAATAATACTCCTTTGTACCTCTAGAAAAAGGCCAGCATATTCACAGTACCAAAGGAACTCTTTATATTCCATGTTGCGTTCCTAAATTATTTGTCTAGTTTTGCCCTTTGTATGTTTCATGCTGTTTGACATTTTAATAAAGAGAAATGTAGTAATTTATGAGATGGAAACAGGCTCTTTTTTCCTGTGGTGGTTTAATATAGAATTTTATAAGGCTGAGCTGCCCTGCCACCATATTTGGCATTCTGACTGTGTGTGTGTGTGTGTGTGTGTGTGTGCGCGCGCGTACTCCTGTGTGTATGCTACCTGGATAATGGGATTTAATCTTTATCAGCGCAGCCATGCAAATGTGTAGACGGGGCCAGACAAGCAGCTCAGCACTCTCTCACACACTCTCTCTTGCACATACATATACGCGCACACACACACACACACTGTTGGATAGTTCAGGGAGAGACCACTCTCAAAACACACACATACCACCACCATACCCACACCTGTGCACATACACACAGCCACACACACACATGCACATATATACACACATAGCTGAGATGGTTCAGGGCTAGACAAATACCTCTCACATTCACACACACACACACACACACACAGGCAGGGAAGTTTGGGTGTACTAATAACAGCTCAGTATTTATTGAGGGCAGAATTAATGTATGAGCCCCTCAAGCTGCAACATGTCATACCTCTCTCTCTCTCTCTCACACACACACACACACACACACACACACACACACACACACAGGCATGCAACATGTTAGCATGGAGACATAATGGAGTATGAGGAATGTGAGTGGAGGGGATAGTTGACGTGAGTGTATTATGGTTTTCAGGAAGCTCATTGCGAGGATTGGTGTGTGCGTGTGTGTGTGTGTGTGTGTGTGTGTGTGTGTGTGTGTGTGTGTGCGCGCGTGTGTGGATGGGGTGCTATATGTGATGATCCAGGCTACTGTAGTAGCAGATTGACATCTACCAAAGAAATTCTCCCCACTGTCTACAGTGCCTAGGTCAGTTCAACCCAGCATTTTTAGAGTGTAAGAGATATAGACCCTTCTTTTAAGTTCATATGCTTGTTTGATGTGATGTAAATGTAACTGAGGTAGTTTAATAGCAAAGTGAAACATTCGTTGTTTTTGTTTTTACCCTGGAACAGTCTATAAGGAGTCTATAAGCAATGTAATGGCAGTCTTCCACTGAATGGTATCAGCTCAACTCTACTTAACTCTACTGGTTTGGTTTTGGCTGTTTTTGTTTTCCACTGCATAAAAGTAACGTTTAATTAAACTGGTTGCTATAGCTTTAAACGATCTGTGGTATCAGTTCAGCTCGCTTGGAACCTCTATGGAACCTCAACAAAGGTGGTACCAAGAATGGTACCAGGTATCTGGTACCAGGCACCAGATTTTAGTAATGGAAAAGCAACAAAAGCAGGTAGAGCTGAGCCAAACCGAGCAGGGACCGGTCAGTGGAAAAGGGCCATAAGTGAAGGGGGTAGTGTAGGGGACTGTAGGATATATTGCATATGTCCTAAATTCAAATGTATGTATAAACTTAATGTACAGATACAGTAAACAGTCAATAGAGAGTCTTTACTCAAGTACCAGCTTTCTGACTGTGAGCGTTGTCTGTGCAGACAGGTGTGTGTGTGAGAAAGATAGAGAGAAAGAGAGAGCATGTGTGACTGTGTGTGTATGTGTGAGAGAGAGAACATATGTGTGTGTGTGTGTGTATGTGTGTGTGGTGTGTGTGAGAGACAGCATGTGTGTGTGTGTGTGAGAGAGAGAGAGAGAGAGAGAGAGAGAGAGAAAGAGAGAGAGAGAGAGCATGTGTGCATGTGGTGTTCATGAGAGAGAGCTTGTGTGTGTGTGTGTGTGTGTGTGTGTGTGTGTGTGTGTGTGTGTGTGTGTGTGTGTGTGAGATCAGTGAGACTCAGGGGAGTGTTATGCTGTGGGGAGGGAAATGGATTAAAGAGTAAAACCATCTGGATGAGTGGGGGAACCCCACAAACCCCCATTCTTCTAGACATTTCCTCATAGCTCCCCTCCCTTTCAGACACACACGCACACACACACACACACACACACTCTCTCTCTCTCTCTAACTCTTTGTCTCTCTTCTTCCATCATTCTGTCTCTCCACTTCCATCATTCCATCATTCTAACTCTCCACCATTCACTCTAGCTCCTCTCTGCTCTATTCAATTCAATTGAATTTCAGTTCAAGAAAGCTTTATTGGCATGAACATATCCATATCCACATAGACTCACACAAAGACAATTAAGCTATATATAGACATTTAAAACAGCATTGCAATATTGGAGTAAGCAAGACAAAATGACAAGTGCAATAATATACAAGCAGTGCATACAACTAGTAGGGAGTTAGGCCTTCTTTTTTATGCTGACTTTGCTGGATGTCCCTCAGGTTATGGCAGTCTGCTACTGATTTTGCAGCTAAAGCGGCCTCGTCCTTGTTTTCTCCAAGGATGTATGGCAATTATGCCTCTTTCGTATTCGTGAGAAATTCACTGAACACTGACGACTGAACAGAATTAAATGAATGAAGATTGTTTAAGTTCTTCATATTTAGCGCACACACACACACACACACAACACAACACACAAATGCACACACAGATGTACACACACACACACACACTAATAATGTTTCCATAAGTGGTCTCTGGACTTTGTGTAATTGGGGCGTCTCAGGCAGACAGGAAGTCTCTGATGTCAGATGTTCCAAAGGCTGCAAGTGTAGGCCTACCTGAGCACTCACTTCTAATACCGCACACACCAGGAAGACATAATCAACACACTCGCTCTCTCTCACAGACACATACACACTTTTACTGTAAAGCCATTTATACATAAGGAAGCACACACACACACACACAAAGTCATTTCCCATGTCTAATTTACAGTACCTAGTCAGCAAGGCACACACAAACTCATCAGGGAGAGGGACATTCCAATTTGACATGCACACACTCAAACACACTCACTCACTCGTTCACAGGATCCATTTTTCTCCTCTTCGCATTGCGTAGTGTCTTCCCCTGAAGAGCTGATGTGTGCTTCATGTGTAATTCTCTCATGTTTACCCTCACACACACACACACACATAAACACACACTCAATGTCTGACTTTCATGTCATATCAGTGTGGGCTCCAGGTCAGGCAAGGCCATGACTTACAGTAATTGAACCAACTGAGTCCAACAACACACACACACACACACACACTCACACACACAAATGACTTGTCAAACAAGATCAAATATGAGCCCTTTTTACTCACTGCATCTTGGATCAGACCTTTGTCACAATGAATCAATGTCTGTGTGTGTGTATACTGTGAGTCTGCATGAAATAGTGTGTGTGAGTTTGTGTGAGTGCTTTTGTGTGAGAACATGACTGTAAGTGATTGCATGTGTATCTATGTGTGTGTAAGTGATTGCACATGTACTTGTTTGTTTATGTGTGTGTTTGTGTGTGTGTGTGTGTGTGCCTACTTATGTGTTTGGCTATTCTGTGTGTGTGTGTGTGTGTGTGTGTGTGTGTGTGTGTGTGTGTGTGTGTGTGTGTGTGTGTGTGTGTGTGCATGTAAGTGTGTGTGTGTGTGTGTGCAAGTGATTGCATGTGTGTGTGTAAGAAAGAGATTGTGACTCCTTCAATATTAGGTTCTATTAGTAAGAGCACAGAGGGTTTGCATGACTCAAGTAATTGACCTTTCCTTGTAGAACATTCTACAGTAAAGAACTATGATACCTTTGAGCAGTATAGAAAATCAGGCATGTATGAAGTTCATTCACTCTTAATGAAGACTGATCTGGCAGAGTGGTCTACGCTATCTCCTGTTCAAAAGTGATGGCATATTAAACAATTGATAAATATATTTAATATTAAACATATTAGAAATTGCTAAAGGTACACAGGCAGGGAGGGGTGCACATAAAACAAACCCTCCAACTCCTCCCTGACACAAATCCAAGTGCTACTTTAAGGGTGAATATTTACGTGCTTGCAATGCAGATTAAGCTCACTATTTGAGTTATTAATTTAATGTATAACTTTTTGCTATGTTGAAATATCAACAACTTTGTCAATTCTAAAAGAAGGTGTGTGGTCAAAAATGTGAGGATCACTACAGTCTTTAATCACAACGCTGGAGACAAATTACCCACACAATACCTACACAAGGTGTGCAGAGTAACAAGCCTCTCTTCCTGGAGACTAAGATTCCCTTTTATACACCCCAGAATACACATCACATGTTGTAAATCAAATTGCAGACCCACATGCCCTTCCTTTGACCTCTTGTCCTTCAGTTGTTTTGGCTGTCTAGGTTTTATTATTTACTTTTTCTAATTTCCTGGTGGCATCAAATCATCAACTTTCTCTTTTGCTGACATTCATTTCTAGGATATTACCATTTTTCCATTTACATTTACATTTATGCATTTAACAGATACTTTTATCCAAAGCAACTCACAAAAGATGTTAAAAGGTGAGGTGAAACAAAAGGTGATGTTAGTTTCAGGAGACATAACTACAGTGTGATGTAACATTCCAGTCAATAAGCTGCAGCTAGGTTACAATGCTGTGTCTTAAATGAGTTGTAAATTCAATTTAGCATTCTGAATGGAGTTCTGAATGGAATTCTAAGTTCAATTTAGCATTCTGAATGGAGTTCTGAATGGAATTCTAAGTTCAATTTAGCATTCTGAATGGAGTTCTGAATGGAATTCTAAGTTCAATTTAGCATTCTGAATGGAATTCTAAGTTCTAGGGGCATTTTGTCTTATCTGACCGCAGATCTGTCTTGATCTTGTTCTGTGTGACTTACAGGGACTGTTGGTTCTAAGTGGTGTCTCATCTGGTTGCCTCATCAGTCAGAACCGATCCAAAGTGTCCCTAACAGAACCAAACTGAAGAGACTCCCTGTTCCCATCATCTGAGGATGGAGCGAGTCGACATGTGGCAGGAATTACAGAAAACAACCATGACCCACTTGAGCTGAAGCCACATATTATCATCTTACACCCCCACCACTTTCAACACACACACAGACACACGCACACACACACACACCACACACATACACACACACACACACACTTTAGTTCCAGCTCACTACTTCACCTTCAGTCTCTGGCATTGCTCAAGACATTTCCCAGAATGCAACACTGGTCAAGGCATCTCCCACAATGCACCTCTGCACCTCCAGAGACATCCTGAAATGAGCAAACCCTAGGGCAGTCTAGGTTACTGAAATTCAAATACACATACACATACACACACACACACACACACACATGTCCTCACATGCCCTAAACATGTTAATCAGGATAGTAGAAACTTGAGCACGGAGGATCCAGCTGACGCCTGATGTAACCTTCATACAGAGTACTCTGGAAATGGGAAGCTTCTCACACACACAGTACTGGATGCACCTGCACTGACCCAGAGAGATGAGCTGCTTCACACACACAACACACACAAATACAGAGTGTGTGTGTACAGAGCTGAGGCTCTTGTAGGCTGCCACTCCCTGATCAGAAAATATCCCCATCTGTGTGCAAGACTGCCTCTTTCTCTCTCTTTCTGTCTCTCTCTTTCACACACACACACACACACACACACACACACACACACACACACACACACACACACTACAATACAAAGCTGTGTCGTTCCTAGGCTGGGACTCGTTGATCAGAAAACAATCCCGCCTGTATGCAGGGCTGCCAATAACAGGCCTGGAAAGACACTTTTCTTTTTCTCTCTTTCCCAGCTGTTGGCCTTCATTTCCAGCCAGAGAGCCAGAGTGGCCCCGATGGCCGCTGATGACCAGCACACACACACACACACACACACACACACACACACACACACACATATGTAGACCTGCTGACTGCTCCTGACTGCTCCTGAGCGGGCATGCACACATTACACAAACACAAACATGCAGACCTGCTGACGAGCTACTGACAAGCACACACACACACAAATGAACACATATCACTCAACACCTGAAACACAATTCACATAATACAGCCATACACTTGTCATCTGTCACTTGTTGAAATTAACTGTGCCTGTACAATATTTCACTTTGCCAGTGGTTATTTCATCTGGTACATCTCCATTAGTGGAATATGAGGTCTCCTGCTACCCTTTATGTGAATAGGGATTCAGGACTATCCCCACTCCAATGCTGAAGGCCTGATGCTCAGCAGAGAATATATCATGTGCATGTGTGTGTGCACGCTTTATGCATAGCTAATCTGTGTGGCGTTCATACGACTGCAGAGCTGTGTGTGTGTCTGTGTGTGTGTGTGTGTGTGTGTGTGTGTGTGTGTAGGTGCATGTGTGTGTGTGTGTGTGTGTACATGCTATATATGTGCAGCTAAGCTGTCTGGAGTTCATACGGCTGTAGAACTATGTGTGACTGTGTGTTTGTGTGTGTGTGTGTCTGTGAGCAGCTGAGTCTCTTGGAGTTGGTACAGCTGCAGAGCCAGAGGGCCCCCAGCTGATGACTAGACCCCCCCACCCCCTAACACCTGGGCTTAAGGGTTTTCCATCGGCACTCCCACGGGCAGTGTGTGTGTGTGTGTGTGTGTGTGTTTATGTGCATTATGTGCATGTGTGTGTTTGTGTGTGTGTGTGTGTGTGTCTGTGTGATTGTGTGTGATTGTGTGCATCTGTGTATTTGTGTGTGTGTGTGTGTGTGTGTGTGTGTGTGTGTGTGTGTGTGTGTGCATACTACATTTCTAATGTGGCAAACAGGGCACCCAGTAGGGCATGTGTGGTTTGCCGCTGGCTTTCCACTGGTTTGTCAAAGTAAACACGTCCTGCAGCAGGACATTCCAAGCACACGTTATGAAAACGTCAAGTGGATTTATGGCATTTGTGGAGCTCAAGGTCCTATTTAATGCCCAGTGTAAAAATATATTAAAATATATATGAATATATATTTAATATATTATATGAATTATGTCAGTTATGTCATATATTTGTTATTTATTTCTCATCTTCCCTTTCTCTCTCTTTTCTCAGTTTTTATTTCCCTCATCTTGTCTTTCTATCTTTCTGAGTGTTCTTCTCTCTCTTTCTCTCTCTCCTTTAATTTTTTTCTCTCTATTTCTATCTCTCTGACTGCTCTTCTCTCTGCTTCTCTCTTTTTCTCATTCCTCCTCTCAAACTCTCTCTTTTTTCTGTCTCCTTCATACCAACTCCTCCCCCATCACTCTTTCTTTCATCTCTATTTCTTCTCCCTTCTTTCTGCTGGCTTTCTTGTTTGTTTATGGAAAAATATGTCAGGCAAAGCAGGTTGAAGTATGAGTGTGTGTGTGTGTGTGTGTTACACCCAAAGCCCAAGTGCACAGAGCTGACAGCAATGGATCGATATAAACACTGTATAGAGTTTTAATAAGTTGATGTCTGACACTGAGGACCCTTTAATAAACCAAAGCTCTCAGTCACTCCACAGGAAACAACACAAACGTTATTAAACCTGAGACCAACAGCTTATTAAAGAGGAAATAGCAAACACTAAGGAGACTCTCTCCCTCCACACACCTACACACACACACACACCTACACACACACACACACACACACAAACACACACACACACACACACACACTTACACACACTCACACACACACTCACACCATTTCTATCTCTCTATCTGAGTATCTCTTCTCCCGGCGGTCCTGTGAAGGAGGTTTGCTGGCGTGTGTGTGTGTGTGTGGTTGCGTGTGAGTGCCTGGGGAATAGAGTCCCAGTATACCCCTCCCTCTTTCCTCTGTGCTTCTGGAAGCTTCTGCAAGCTCTTATGCCATCAGAGGGCCTGCCAGAACTCCAAATGCATCAGCAACATTTTAATACAAAACACTTTAAGACCTCACACACGCATACACACACGTGTGTCTAAGTGCACGTGCAAGTGTTGTGTGTGTGTGTCAGTGTGTGTTGTGTGTATCTGGGTGCACATGCCTGTGTGTATGAGTGTGTATGCTTGTTTGTGTGTGTGTGTGTGTGTGTGTCAATATGAGCAGCGTCTTGAGCTGCCAGACCAGTGGAAGGGAAGGCAGGATGTTTTTCTTTGGAGTGAATCTTCCTCGGCACTGCTACAAACACACACACACACACACACATGCACTCACAAAAAACGGAACACATGGACACACACATGCATGCACTCAGAAAACACACGCACTCTCACACACGCATCATCAGAACTCTCCTCTCTCTGGTACAGGCACAGCGCGCGCGCGCACACACACACACACAAACACACACACACACGGACACACACACACTCGACAGTGATAAAACTGTTGGCCTGCTCCTGTCTCATGGATATAAACCAGACTGCAGGACGCTAGTTATGACCTCCATTCTGTCCCTCGCACACAGACAAACACACACACAAACACACACATACACCACCACACACAATCCTCTCTGTCATTTCCAGTCTTTGTCAAGCTTAGTCCATAGTGTGAACGTGTCTGTTCCATGTAGGTTTGCATATGGTGTATGTGTGTGTGTGTGTGTGTGTGTGTGTGTGTGTGTGTGTGTGTGTGTGTGTGTATGTGTGTGTATAAGAATAGGGGTTTATAAGACCCACGAGTGGAGCGTGACAGAGACCCGGACTGTGGAGCTGGAGGGGAAACTCCCAACTCTAAGCTGTGACTAACACACACACACACACACACACACACTACTGTGAAACTGCATCAGCTCACAGGCATCCAACTGCACAAAGTAGCCTACAAACTTAATAGGTCGCCATCTACTGGTCAGATCACAATACAAAGCGCACATCCTATTGTACCCACCAGCACTATACAACACAGCGCCATCTACTGGTCAGACCACAGTACAATGCACAGGCGTTTTAGCTCCATATTGCAGTGAAAAGCAGCACCTCCTGGAGGCTAGACCACAGCACAGCATCTCTGATGAGGTGATCGTGGTACGGTCCCTCTATTCAGCTCTCATCTTCAAATAGCGCCCTCAAGTGGGCGACGGTGAGAGTCTAGGGTCTAGAACTTACGTACAGAAATAATCAACAAGACATTCAAGTACCTGAGGCATATTCACATGACATTTACAACTCTCTCTCTCTCTCTCTCTCACACACACACACACACACACACACACACACACACACACACACACAGACAATTCAGTTAAGCTGATATTATGACTCTCGGAGCACTCATCGGTGTGTCAGAATTCATGGAGTGGGAAAGATTTGGCATAGTTATCCAGACATGAACACAAGTTGTATGTGTGCCAGTACATAGTGTTCTGTCAGGTTCTGTACTGTGTGTGTCTGTGTGTTTATATATGTGTGTGTGTGTGTGAGAAAGTCTGGGTTGGGCTCATTTTGAGTACCACCTCAGTCTTGCTGCATTTGGGGACACTGTGGCTCAGTGGACCAGCGGTGCTGCTAGACATTTTGGGCCCTATGACAGAAAATTATTTTGGGCCTCCCAAACATTGATTATAATATTAAAATGTTCTCTGGGGCCCCCTATCAGTGCTAGTGTCTTGGAATCATCCTAACTTTCCCCCCCCTGATGGCAGCCCTGTGTATAGGTGTATGTAGTGTATATGTATGTGTGTGTGTGTGTGTGTGTCTGTCTGTCTGTGTGTGTGAGAGAGGGAGAGAGAGTGTGTACTTAAGCGTCACTGTCTCGTCATTGTGAAGTGTATGTGGAAGTTAACCCTTCACAGAGAGCATTTCTGTCAGTACCAGGCCCTTTGAATCATCCCAACTTTCCCCCCCCTGGTGGCTCCCCTGCAATGGGTTAAGGCATCATACCATAAACCCAGGGCCCTGGGTTTGAGTTCGACCAGGGATCACCTCCTGATTCTTCCCCATCTGTCTCTCCCAATCATCTCCTGAGTCTCTCTGCTGTCGTATCGTAATAAAGGCAAAAAGCCCTTAACAAAAATGCTGCATTTATTTGTGACAGAGAAAAGTTTCTTCCAGACGCATCAGAATGACAGCAGAGGCTGTAAATAGACTACTCTTCGGAAATCTTCCACCCCACATGACTGCCACACATAATCCTCCAAAACTCCCCAAAGACGGCTCAGTGACTTCAACACTAAACTAGAATTTTCAAAATTGTGTCATTCCCTGCACTGCAGAGATACAGTCACACAGGTAGAGCCTTATAAAATAATTAACCTTTTAATTAAAGTCATTTGTCATCATGTCTGTATTTATCCCTTCATTCCTATAACACAAAACATATGTCAGCAATTACATATGTTTTATATTACAGTAAAGGACACCAAGTAGCATGCACATGTGTAGCATATACACACACTATATGGACTCAATACAAGTCATACAGTCATACTAAATGATGCTGTTCACCATAAATTATCCTTGATATGAAAACTGTCAAAATGAATTATACATGCTATAGAAAGGCCTACAATATAAGATACATAAGTCACACATGCTAATGTGAAGACCATGTAGTCCATGTGACCCTCCTCCCACAGACGCAGGCGCCTCTGTTTATCCTCCTCCGACTCTACTGGTGGCTACACACACACACACACACACACGCACACATTTTTGCAAAACACACACATACACACACACATTTGCAAAACACACATACACACATGTATGGACACAAAGACACAGACACACACACAGACATACAAAAATGACAGGACACACAAGTTAAATAGCTGTGATGAATGTCAAGTGAGAATCATCTAAGCTTAGAGTGGAGAAAGATGGTGAGTGTTTTGGGAGCAGTGCAGATGAAGAGTGTACAACATGACCAGCAGAT
Source organism: Tenualosa thibaudeaui (assembly GCA_027481765.1). Taxonomy (NCBI): domain Eukaryota; kingdom Metazoa; phylum Chordata; class Actinopteri; order Clupeiformes; family Clupeidae; genus Tenualosa; species Tenualosa thibaudeaui. Next base: position 1,152,814 of record JAIFZK010000088.1, read on the forward strand.
GGCAGCTGTGTTGGTCTTCTGAAAATGCTACAGACAGCAACCAGCAATAGCCAGTATTACACAAGGGCTACACCGGGTGCACTAAGCTGTGTCAAAATTAAATATAAAAAATGGGACAACTTTTTCCCCCCGAGTGTGTGCAGACCTTATGGTGTAGCCAGTTCTACTGATCATCATGGAAGCTAATCGTTTAAGTGTACAAGACAATAATGCAATGCTTCAGTAACACATCCAGTTTAGCTTCTCTAGTCAAATGTTGGGATTTTGGTATGACCTGTGTAACATCTAATCAGTTATAGTCTGTGTTGATCAATGCTGAGTTTTGGTTTCAAACAGTATCTCTACAGTCTTACCCAGAAACGTCATGGGCAGAAACACACTAAAGCCAGAACCAGACACACACACACACATACACTGACTCAAACACACACACACACACACACACACACACACATCATACACACACACACACACACACACACACACACACACACACACACACACACACACACACACACACACACACACACACACACACACACACACACGTCTGTCTGAGTAAGACGGAGCGGTGGTGGTGTAGCGTTTAAGAAACCTGGCTAGCGCGCTAGCAGCCTGGAAATTGTGGGTTTGAATCCTGGCTGCCACCGTTGTGCCCTTGTGTGTGTGTGTGTGTATGTGTGTGTGTATATATATATATACATATGTATGTGTCTGTCTGTGTATGTGTGTGAGAGTGGGTATGTGTGTGAGTGTGTGTATGTGTGTATGTGTATGTGTCTGTCTGTGTGAGTGTGTGTGTATGTGTGTATATGTGTGTGTGTGTGTGTGTGTGTGTGTGTGTGTGTGTGTATGATGTGTGCTCAACCTCATCAGACGCTACAGAGACTGAAGTTGATGCTTCTGGCCCTAAGTCTCCGCCTCCTTCTCCAGGGGGTGGGTCTTGGTGGCCTGTCCAATCAGAGCATGTCTCTTCTGGATGTGCGTACTACAGAGAAACACAAACAAAATAAGTATAATTTAACTCAAAAGAATTCTGAATCTGTCATCTGTCTCTTCTGAAAACATAAGATGCATAATCATTCACTGGACAACAGTCTGTGTGTGTGTGTGTGTGTGTGTGTGTGTGTGTGCTTATGTGTGTGGCAACACTGTCTACACTGAAGTATCTGATCTGACCTGTGTAACATCTAATCAGTGTTGATCAATGCTGAGGTTTGGTTTCAAACAGTATCTCTACAAACTTCATGGGCAGAAACACACTAAAGCCAGAACCACACACACACACACACACACACACACACACACACACACACACACACACACACACACACACACACACACACACACACACACACACACACACACACACACACACACACACACACACACACACACACACACACACACATGTCTGTCTGAGTAAGACGGAGCAGTGGTGGCGTAGCGTTTAAGGAACCTGGCTAGCGCGCTAGCAGCCTGAAAATTGTGGGTTTGAATCCTGGCTGCCACCATTGTGCCCTTGAGCAAAGCACTTAACCCTAAGCTGATCTAGGGGAGACTGGTCCTGAACTAATTCATAGTTGACAAATGTAAGTCACGATGGATAAAGGGGTCTGCTTAAATATGCATAAATATAACACCACAATCATTCATATAAACACGCCACTGCCTACCTACTTGTGAGACATGTCAGTCTTGCTGCATTTGGGGACACTGTGGCTCAGTGGACCAGCGGTGCTGCTAGACATTTTGGGCCCTATGACAGAAAATTATTTTGGGCCTCCCAAACATTGATAATAATATTAAAATGTTCTCTAGGGCCCCCTGTCAGTGCCAGGCCCTTGAAATCATCCTAACTTTTCCCCCCTGCAATGGGCTAAGGCATTATACCATAAACCCGGGGCCCTGGGTTTGAGTTCGACCAGGGATCACCTCCTGATTCTTCCCCATCTGTCTCTCCCAATCATCTCCTGCGTCTCTCTGCTGTCGTATCGTAATAAAGGCAAAAAACCCCTTAACAAAAATGCTGCATTTATTTGTGCCCAGTCGTGACAGAGAGAAGATTCTTCCAGGCTCATCGGAATGACAGCAGAGGCTGTCAATAGACTGCTCTTCTGAAATCTTCCACCCCACATGACTGCCACACATAATCCTCCAAAACTCCCCAAAGACGGCTCAGTGACT